>PVLC010010148.1:23783-51580 GCA_004027655.1 Graphiurus murinus | reverse complement strand
AGAGATAGAATGCCCCTGGGTTCAACCCCCAGTAACACACACACACACACACACACACACACACACACACACACACACGATTATTGCTGTTGTCCATCTCCTTTAAACTTGGGAGAAAACTTGCACTCTCGTCCCACCTCTCAGTAGTGGGGGAGGAAGACAACCATTTTCAGTCTGCAGAGCTATTTAGAGCTGTAAGATTTTAGTTGAATTTTAAATTTGGATGGGACCCAACAGCTCCAGGCTAATAAAGTATCTGACAAAGAATGGCTTTTTTTTGCGGCACTAAGAATTAAACCCAGGGACATTCTACCTCCAAGCTACACCCCCAGTCCTATTTTGTATTCTTTATTTTGAAACAGGGTCTCACTAGGTTATGGAGGGCCTCACTAGGTATCTGAGGCTGTTGACAAACCTGTGATCCTCCTGTCTCAGCCTCCCAAGTACTGGGATTCCAAGCGTGCGCCATCATGCCTGCCAAGAATGGCTTTAATGTACCAGTTTACTGAACTTACCTGAAGTCAGCTAAATGGCAGTCTCTACTTTTCTACCTCTCTCTAAGTTGAATGCTAGTAAGGCACTAATAGAGAACTATGTATACAGATAATCAGTATTATAAGAAATTAGAAATATTTCTAAATATTTTTCTAAAAGCTTATTTTAAGTTATAAAGATTTTCAAATCTGAAAGTAAGCACTATTTAATCGGCACTTTATACCAAGTTTGCTATGCTCTTACGCCCAATTTCTTGAGTGCTGACAGAAGGCTCAATCAGTTAAATTGTGGAGATTGTGTCCACTCCTCTCCACCTCTCATGGCCAGACACTGCTTAGGTAAGGTTATCAGAACCACAGCCAGGCTTCTGGCTATGTGACCAAATCTTGGGATCCCTCTTACCTGTGTTCTGTAGCTCCTTTCTCTGTCTTTAATTTTTTCTGTCACTTCTAATTCTGAAGAGTAAATGCCCTGGGTGTGGTGGCGCATGCTTCTAATCTCAGTACTTGGGAGGTTGAGACAGGAGGATTGCAGACTCAAAGTCAGCCTCAGCAACTTAGCAAGAACCTATTTTTAAAAAAGGGGGGGGGAATGGGGGAAGCTGGGAGCATGGTTCAGAGGTAGAATGCTCCTGGGTTCAATCCCCAGAACCAAAAAAAAAAAAAAAAAGTATATCTCAGCCTCCCAAGTACTGGGATTACAGATATGTGTCAATGTACCCGCTTCATATTTTGAGTGGATTATAACTTCAAAGTATCTCTAATCTATCTTGCTAAGCTTGTCTATATTTAAAGTAAACTCTTCCTGTTCATATAGATAGAGCTATTTTCTTACGTAAAGTGAAATAGGTTTGTTATTTATTTTGACAAGGATAAACTACTATTTGCATCTGTTCAAGAATAGATTAATTTATTTCAAGAAGAAATTCTGGCTACCATTTTACTTTTGCAGATTCATGTATAATTTTGTCTGTTTCAAACTGAATGTTCACTTTCTAATAAACAAGATTATGTATGTACCTTACTTAGCCTTAAAATTTATTGAGTCCTACTTTCAATCCATATTTAAGGAGTAACCTCTGTCAGCCAATTGCCATGTAATTGTTGAAGATAGAGCAGTAAACAAAGCGCGCAGATCCGTTCCCTCCGCCCCTTGCATTCCAGCAGAAAGTCAGACGTGATCAGATGTCACACAGGTGACCATGAGGAAGTGGTTTAATGGAAGGGAAATGGAGTTATTTGAAGGTGAATGATAGAACCCGACTTAAACAGCATGCTAGGGAAAGTTTCTCCAGGGCAGTAGAGATTAGCTTAGACCCGAGGAAGGGAATGGTTGGGATTGGGGTAGAGCGAGAGAAATGCAGTTCAGGTAGAAGGCAGGGCGTGTGCAGAACCCTAGAGGAGGAAGATCTTGGAAGTTTCCCCCAATTCACAGGAAGTCCCAGGTGGCTGGATTCGTTATTAAGATGTGAATATCTTTCTATTGAATGTTAGTTTCCAAGTGACCATAGACAGTTAAGATCTCAACATGGGAGAGTAAATGACAAGCCTGGAGTGGGACGCATCTGGACAAAGAACACAAACTGGAGGCTCTTGAAACGACAGAACGATGGGGACAGAAGGCCAGACACAGCTGGGAGTGGTGGTGTACCCTAGTAATCCCAGTACTTGGGAGGCTGAGACAGGAGGATCCGAGTTCGAGAGCAGCCTCAGCTATCTAGTGAGGCCCTCTGCAACTTAGTGAGACCCTGTTTCAAAATAAAGAATAAAAAATAGGACTGGGGGTGTAGCTCCGAGAATGCCCCTGGGTTCAATCTCCAGTACCGCAAAAAGGAAAAAAAAAAAAAAAGAAAGAAAGAAAAGGAAAAAAAGAAAAGGCCAAACACCCTGAGAGGAAAAAATAGGCAAAGGTTAAGAGAAGACATTCCATAAAAGCATAAGGTAAGCCGGGCGTGGTGGTGTTCGCCTGTGATCCTGGTACTTGGGAGGCTGAGATAGGAGGATTGCAGGTTCAAAGACAGCCTCAACAAGTAGTGAGACTCACCAACCTACTGAGACCCTGTTTCAAAATATAAAATAGGGCTGGGATTGTCGCTCAGAGGTAGAATGCTCCTGGGTTCAATCCCCAGTACTGCAAGAAATAATAACATAAAAATGAAAATAAAGCTGGACATGGTGGTGCACACTTGTAATCCCAGTACTTGGAAGGCTGAGACAGGAGGATCACAGGTTTGCGGGCAGTCTCAGCAACTTAGTGAGACCCTGTTTCAAAATAAAAGAAAAAAATAGGTCTGGGGGATGTAGCTCAGAGGTAGAATGTCCCTGGGTTCCATCCCTAGTACCAAAAAGTAAAATTAAATAGGGCTGGGGGTGTAGCTCAGAGGCAAAATGTCCTGATCGAATCCTTAGTACCACCAAATAAATAAGTAAATAAATAAATAAAGCATAAAATGTCAACATCATTAGATATAAGGGAAATACAAATTAAAATCACAACAAAACACTATACCTGTGAAACTGGAAATAATTTTAAAAGACTAACACCAAGTTCTGGAGAGGATACATACTTTGATTGCTATAGGAAAAGTTAGCAACCTTAGATGAGCAAAGAAGGCGACCTAACTGAAGGTGATGGGGGGGGAAGGGGAGCCCCCTAATGCACATGGTGTACATGGTGTCTTCCCTTAATAGTGTAAATTTGCCGGGTGTGGTGGCGCACGCATTTGGGAGGTTGAGACCGGAGGATCCAGGTTCGCGGCCAGCCTCAGCTACCTAATGAGGCACTCCGCAACTTAGTGAGACCCTGTTTCAAAATAAAGAATAAAAAATAGGACTGGGGGTATACTCGAGGTAGAATGCCCCTGGGTTCAATTCCCAGTACCGCAAAAAATAAAAAATAAAAAAGACTGGGAGTATAGTTCAGAGGTAGAATGTCCCTGGGTTCAATCTCCAGTACCAAAAATGAAAAAACAAAAGAAATAATGTAATTCCTAGCTAAATTTTGAAGGTTTAAGGTGGAAAAAAAATACCTTCCTTTAGTCATCTTGGTGAGTCGCTGTTTCAAAATTGAAAAAAACCGGGCATGGTGGCATGCTTGTAATCCCAGTACTTGGGAGGCTGAGACAGGAGGATCTGGGTTCAGAGCCAACCTCAGCTACTTAGAGAGGCCCTCCGCAACTTAATGAGACCCTGTTTCAAAATAAAGAATAAAAAATAGGATTGGGGGTGGAGCTCGGTGGTAAAATGCCCCTGGGTTCAGTCCCTACAACCAAGGAAAAAAGCAGGGGAGTGCCTGGGGCTACAGGGCCAAGGCAGAATGTCCCTGGATTCAATCCCCAGTACCACACACATGCACACAAAAAGGATAATAAACAGCAGAAAACATTACGTTAAACAGTTTCTATCATATTTAAATAGTTTTATTCTATTTTCTTTTTTGGTGATACTGGGAATTTGAACTTAAGGGGACTTCACCACTGAGATGCATCCTCAGCTTTTTATTTTGAGCCAGGGTCTTGCTAAGGTGTCAAGTCTGGCCTTGAACTTGCAATCCTCCTGCCTCGGCCTATAGAATAGCTGAGATTACGGAGTATACTGCTGTGCCCAGCTCTATCATTATTTTTTTCATTAGGAATGGCTATCGTACTATCAAATACTCTTTTGCTTCATGCTAATTACATTGCGAGTTTCTTCAGTGTTAAAATATTTACACTAAAATATGCAGATAAGAATAAAGATGTGTTTAACCTTTAACTTACAAAATTAAGCGTAAGATTTAATTGGCTCACTCCCCCAAACCAAAAGGTTTTGATCATAAGGGGAAATTTAAGGTTATTAGCCCTGTTTTTTAAAAGGGCTACTGTTACTTGTACATAAACATGAAATACTGGGCTGGGGATACAGCTCAGAGACAGAATGCTTGGCTAGTGTGAGGCCCTGGGTTTGATCACTTGCTCCACAAAATAAAAAGGAAACAAACAGGAAATGCCCCCTCCCCACTAAGGTTCCAGTCAAAATTCAAACTTAAAGAAGAAATAGGATGTTCACCTGTTGAGGCACACAAATTCTTAGGCTTCATTATGAAATTATTAATGTCCAGGAAAGATGCAATAATTTACTGAAATTGTTTTTTCTACTATATCAAAGTAAACAACTCATGTCTTTATCAGTAGGGTCAGGCCTACAGTGAACAGGTGTGGGGTGTTAAAAAGGAGTTAAAGGGAAAGGGCAAATACTCACTGGGATGTTTGGGGAGATAAATCTAAAAATATTCCTAGTAATAATTCATATTTAATATTGTAAAATCTATACAAGTGAAAACCATGAAATTATCTGCCTTAGTTACTCTGTCATAAAAATGACCACTTGGTTATATGGCAGCTATTACTTACACAGCAAAATCTCTTCAATTGGCAGCCTAGACATTTTATAAACTAAAAAACCTTGGACCAATTAATATTTCTGACTGTATTAACATTTTAGTGCTATAAAATGCTATGTGAATGTCTTAAAATTCTGGCATTCTGCAGTCCGTATTAGATATGCTGTTTATTTTTTTCATTTTCATTTTTTTTTGCAGTACTGGGAATTGAACTCAGGGGTATTCTACCTCCGAGCTACAGCCCCAACCCTATTTTTTATTCTTTATTTGAAACTGGGTCTCACTAAGTTGCAGAGTGCCTCACTAGGTAGCTGAGGCTGGCTGAGAACCTGGATCCTCCGGTCTCAGCCTCCCGAATGCTGGGATTACAAGCGTGTGCCACCACGCCCGGCTCAAGATATGCTGTTTATATAAATGTTTTACTTCTGTCTTAAAATTCAGTTTTTTTTAAATGTATTTTTTTTAACCTGGATTGTTAATTTAATGGAAGTTCTGCTTTTATTTTTTGCGGTACTGGGGATTAAACTCAGGGGCATTCTACCTCCGAGCTATACCCCCAGCCCTATTTTTTATTCTTAATTTTGAAACTGGGTCTCACTAAGTTGCAGAGGACCTCACTAGGTAGCTGAGGCTGGCCACAAACCTGGATCCTCTGGTCTCAGCCTCCCAAATGCTGGGATTACAAGCGTGCGCCACCACGCCCGGCTGGAAGTTCTGCTTTTAAAATCATCACTTACTGGTTCTAATAAGTTAAAAATTAAACTTGAAAAAAATTTAATTGGCTCCTCCAAAACAAAATTTAAATGAGTTTATAGTAACTTATTTTAAAAACAAGCATTTGAATAAGTCAATAAAGTAACTTATCACTGTATTTATTATTTTTTTGTAAAATGCATTTGTAGAAATGTTTAATCAGACACTGGTGCTACAAAAATAAATATAAAACAAATATACATGTTTACATATGTTACTTATAACATAAATACATATTATTTACAAGTTCAAAACTTCCAAAACTGTAGAATGTTTTTTCCATGATTCTCACATGTCTGAGAAGTAGGGAAAACAATACAAGCACAGGCACACACCACACGCCATTTAGATTTCTGCTTTAAAAAACTGTTGAAAACAGGTAATACGAACGCAGTTAGTTCGCAGGTTGTTTTCAGAGCAAAGTTAGGCTTACTGTTTTCCTCTATGGCCACTATATTTAATAACTGATTCAAATTTCATTCTACTTTGTTCTCTCAGCACACATCTTTTACAGTATAGATTAAAATTCTCTTCAATAGAAAGGCTTTCTGAAGAAGTTAAATTAAATTTTAAAAAAGTCACTTTACTTGAAAGCCAACCAAAAACTTATTTATTAAATGTAGATATCTAAAAGGAGTTTTAATCAATGGAAACTAGGAGTTGGATTAGAAAACATTAAGAGGATGGAAGAAAGACACTGTAACTTCTGTTTGATGAACTCAGGTAATTTTTCATTTTCTCCATACCTAAATGAAGCAAAAGAAAAAAGATGAAAACATAACTTAATTATTTGGTTCTTATGAAAGTACCAAAGTGCACACCATATTTTTCAGTAATTTTTCAATGACAAGAGGCACTTCAAGATTACATGTAATTACTTATTAGAGTAGATATTTAAATCAAGAGACACATACCCCATTTGTTTTTCTTAAAAAAGAATAATGTTTAGATATAAAGCTTTAACTGACTTTGTAATTGCTAAACCAAGCTGTAAATCTGGATTCCTTTTTTTTGCGGTACTGGGGATTGAACTCAGGAGCATTCTACCTCCGAGCTATACCCCCAGCCCTATTTTTTATTCTTTATTTTGAAACTGGCTCACTAAGTTGCGGAGTGCCTCACTAGGTACCTGAGGCTGGCCTCGAACCCGGATCCTCCGATCTCAGCCTCCCGAATGCTGGGATTACAAGCGTGCGCCACCACGCCCGGCCCCCAGCCCTATTTTTTATTCTTTATTTTGAAACAGGGTCTCGCTAAGTTGCAGAGTGCCTTACTAGGTAGCTGAGGCTGGCCGTGAACCCGGATTCTCTGGTCTCAGCCTCCCAAATGCTGGGATTACATGTATGCCACCACGCCTGGCTAATCTGGATTCCTAATCGAGGCCTTAATTCTCAAGGAAATACTAAATTAAGTACAGTAAAATTTCAACATTTATCCTGTGAACATGGGTTCTACCCACCTTACATCGATATCCTTCCACTTCCCGGAGCATTTGAAAGTGCTTTGAAGAAAGCCTCTAAATTTAAGAGTAGTTCTTAAAGACAGGCATGGTGGTATACACCTGTAATCCCAGGACTTGGGAGGCTGAGACAGGAGAATCACAGGTTCGAGGATACTCAGCAATATAATGAGGCTCTCAGCAACCCAGCAAGACCATGCTTCAAAACAAAACAGAAGCCAGGCATGGTGGCACATGCTTGTAATCCCAGCAATTTGGGAGGCTGAGACCAGAGGATCCGGGCTCGCGGCCAGCCTCAGCTACCTAGTGAGGCACTCCGCAACTTAGTGAGACCCTGTTTCAAAATAAAGAATAAAAAAAAATAGGGCTGGGGGTATAGCTCGGAGGTAGAATGCCCTGAGTTCAATCCCCAGTACCGCAAAAAAACCAAAAACAAACAAAAAAACAGAGCCGGCATGGTGGTGCATGCTTGTAATCCCAGTACTTGGGAGGCTGAGACAGGAAGATCACAGGTTTGCGGCCAGCCTCAGCTACTTAGTGAGGCCCTCTGCAACTGAGACCCTGTTTCAAAATAAAGAATAAAAAAGAGGACTGGGGGTGTAGCTTAGAGGTAGAATGCCTCTGGGTTCAATCCCCATCACTGAAAAAAACAAAAAAGAAAACACAAAAAGGACTGGGGGTGTGTCTTGAAGGTAGAGTACCCTTGTCAATCCCCAGTACCATCACCATAAGGAAAAAAAAAAAAGTAGTTCTTCATGTGATGTCCTCCATATATACACATTTAATAAAGAAATCACTGGGTAGGTATGTACAAACTATTTCGCCCGGAGTACCTCTACTAATGGGGCTTCTTATGTAAGAAGCATGTTCGCATTGGCACTCTTGAATCCTGCCTCTTTTTAGTAAGTTAGTTTAGATATGTAAAATCAAACTAGTTCATGTTCTTGCTATTGTCAGATCTCTTATTTACACACATATTCAGACAATGAACATACAGATGTCTCTTAATATCGTTAGGGGATTAGCGCTCAACCAGTACTGCAAGGGCTTACCTCGCTGTCTGACCGTTTGGCGATGTGTAGCTGATGGAAGACACTCCGGCCTGGACAAGCAGCTGTGACCCGTCATTGAACTGAACCCACACGGCGCCACTAGTCAACTAGAGAGCAGCAGGATACATTAGGGGACTTGTGTTCTCAAAGTACTCATACGCACAGAAGTTCTCTACGCAGTTAAACATCAACTCCAGTAAGAACAAATTTAGGACTATAACAGTCTGAGCACTGAGAATATTCCTATATTTTCCAGATTATTCCTGTAATAGCTAAGGCACTATATTAAAATTCTTTTCTTGGTACTGAGGACATTCTACCTCTGAGAAATAACACCCAGCCTTATTTTTTTTTTTTTTTGCGGTACTGGGGATTGAACTCAGGGGCATTCTACCTCCGAGCTACACCCCCAGCCCTATTTTTTATTCTTTATTTTGAAACCGAGTCTCACTAAGCTGCAGAGTGCCTCACTAGGTAGCTGAGGCTGGCCGCGAACCCGGATCCTCCGGTCTCAGCCTCCCGAATGCTGGGATTACAAGCGTGCGCCACCACGCCTGGCTACCCAGCCTTATTTATTTATTTATTTATTTATTTATTTATTTATTTATTTATGGTACTGGGGATTGAACTTAAGGGCATTCTATGTCTGAGCTACACCCTCAGCCCTATTTTTTTTTTTTTTAAGTTTGAAACAGGTCTCACTAGGCTAATGAGTCTCATTATTTGCTGAGGCTGTTCTCAAACCTGGTATTCTCTTTTCTCAGCCTTCCAAGTACTGGAAATACAGGCGTATGCCACCACGCCTGGCTCTTTCTTATTTTTAAACAGGGTATCGCTATGTTGCTGAGGCTAGCCTTGAACCTGTGATCCTCCTGTCACAGCCTCCCAAGTACTGGGATTACAGGCATGTGCCATCATGCTCAGCTATATTACAATTATTCTTAATGAATTCCGTGTCCCATTAATTTCCATTATGATATCTAAGTGCTCCCTGCCATCACTACCTCACCAAGAAGGAAGGGACATAAAATAACGACAGCCACCCTTTCTCTGTCCTATGGCCAGGAGACTTCTCCTGTTTGAGAATGTTACTTCTTAGCCTGTGAAACTTCTTTTAGTGATTAATAAAAAGGACGCTAGGGTTTACATCCAGATTCTGCCCACTTCTAATTTTACTAACTTTGGAAGCATCAACTTTACTAGGTTATTTTGGGACACAAACTAGACAATATATATGAAAAATATGATACAAACAGCAGAAACTCAACAGCTGTTTCTTACTCCTGTGATGGACTAGGGTGCATTTTACTTAATTGATAAGGTAAAATTACATGCGCTGCGGTCAAAAGTCTCCAAGCCTCCATCAAGCCTTCTGATAATATACACACATGGGTTCACATCTGCATAAGATTATGACCTGGACACTGCTCTGTACTTCTCACAAGTAGCTATGACCTCTACTTTAATCTGCTATTTTTTTTTTTTTTTTTTTTTGCAGTACTGGGGATTGAACTCAGGGCATTCTACCTCCAAGCTATACCCCCAGCCCTATTTTTTATTCTTTAGTTTGAAACCAAGTCTCACTAAGTTGCAGAATGCCTCACTAGGTAGCTGAGGCTGGTCCCGAACCTGGATCCTCCGGTCTCGGCCTCCCGAATGCTGGGATTACAAGCGTGCGCCACCACGCCTGACTTTAATCTGCTATTAATAATAAAGTTTCCCGCTGAACAAATAAGTGTTAAAATGTAAAAAAGCATAAAAACCACCTGGTAAAGAGAAATTATTAAAATAACTTATATTTTGAGTAACTGTGTACTCATTATGAAAACCAAAAGAAATTCATACTGAGAAAATTCACTTTGTTAGAAACTCTCACCTGGGTAGCCCAACCAACATTTTTCACAAAAACAGATTTCAGAAGTTGTGCTGATTTAGGAAGACAATCCTTAAGACTATTAGAGGAGATGTTTGTTTCTGAAGCTACTGTTGTATGGTCGAGTCCTTCAGGTGCAACCATCTACAAATAGTAAAAGGACAGAAAGATATTATTTCTTAGCATCTTATAAGCCAACTTCAGCAAAAGTAGGAAACTATCGATATTTTATTAGCTTAATTACTTAAGAACAAAAATTTTTAAATTAAAATAGAACATTATTGAACATGAAAATACAGAAAAGGAAAAAATACAGCTGCTATTTTCATTTTGGTAATTTCTTTTGTCTTTTTTCCCCAAGGAATACTTTTTCATAACTGCATATCATAGTATATGTATATGTATGAATACAAACACACACACACACAGTTATTTAAAATTGCAATTTCTAGCCAGGCGTGAAGGTGCACACTTGTAATCTCGGTACTTGGGAGGTTGAGACAGGAGGATTGCGGGTTTTCGGCTAGTCTCAGCTACTTAGGCCCTCTGCAACTTAGTGAGACTCTCTTTCAAAGATAAAGAATAAAAAATAGGGCTGGCGGTATAGCTCCGAGGTAAGAATGCGTTTGTGTTTAGTCCCCAGTACCACAATAAAAAAAAAAAAACAAAAAAAAACCAAAAACAAAACTTGCATTTTCTATTTTTGTGGCACTGGGAATTGAAAACAGGGGCATTATACCTCTGAGCTATTTTTTTTTTTTTGTAGTACTAGGGATTGAACTCAGGGGCATTCTACCTTTGAGCTATACCCTCAGCCCTATTTTTATTCTTTATTTTGAAACCGGGTCTCACTAAGTTGCCGAAGGCCTTACTAGGTAGCTGAGGCTGGCTGCGAACCCGGATCCTCTGGTCTCAGCCTCCCGAATGCTGGGATTACAAGCGTGCACCACCATGCTTGGCTCTCTGAGCTATTTTTTAGGAAAATTAAAAAAAAATTGAAACAGGGTCTAGGTTGATTCGAATCTCACTACTTGCTGAGGCTGTTCTCAAACTTGCAATCTTCCTGTCTCAGCTTCCCAAGTACTGGGATTATAGGTGTATACCATCACACCCGGCTTAACATAGCATTTTTCTCCATATTTATGTCTAGTCTTCATTGGCATGGTAGTTCATTGACTAAATAAATATTAAATGTATTTAATCATGAGCCTATCATGGATATTTAGGCAGTCAATACTGTACCAGTAAAAAGAAAACAACAATATACATGTCAGCAGATGAAGTGAATTGCACGTGAAAGGCCGTTTGACTTGTTCAAAGGACCAAAGGCCTTTGAGGCTCAAGCAGATAGCATGGGATAAAGTGGCTCAGGATGAGGCTGGAAAAGGAGGCGGATAAGAGTAAAGCCATAGTAAGTCCTTCTTTCCTTCCTCCCCTCCCCTTCCCTTCTTTCTTTTGTGGTGTGAGAGCTCAAACCCAGAGGCTTGCACATGCTAAGGAGTCACTCTACCTCTGAGATATATCCCCCATCCCTTGTTTTAATTTTTGTTTGTTTTGGTATTGGGGAATGAGCCCAGGGGCATTTCTACCCTTGAGCTATACCCCTATCCTTTTTCATTTTGAAACAGGGTCTTGCTAAGCTGTTGAGGCTGGCCTTGAACCTGAGATCCTGTTTCAGACTGAAGTATTGGGATTATAGGCATGCATACAACAACATGTTCAGGCCTTTTTACTTTTTATTTTGAAACAAGGTCTCACTAAGTTACCATGTGCTGGCTTTGAACCTGCAGTCCTTCTGTCTCAGCCTCCCAGGTGTTTTAATGTTATATGAAGGACATCAGGCAAACCCTCAGGGTTTCAAGTACAGAAGTGACATATATTCACTTACAGAAGGATTAAGTACTGGTGCCTGTCGTGGAGAGGCAGGACTGTTCACGGTCAGTCTACTCAATGGTGGTCTATCTTTTACCAAGTTTGGATCCACAGAAGGAGACGATAAAGCTGTAGGTGAACCAGTATTTCCAGGTTTTCTGAAAGAAAAGAAATGTCCAAATAAATCTTTTTATTTTAAATTTTTTTTTTTTTTTTTTTTGCGGTACTGTGGATTGAACCCAAGCTATACCCCCAGTCCTTTTTTTTTTTTTTTTAAATTATTCTTTATTTTGAAACAGGGTCTCACTAAGTTGCAGAGGGCCTCACTAAGTAGCTGAGGTTGGCCATGAACCCTAATCCTCTGGTCTCAGCCTCCCAAGTACTGGGATTACAAGTGTGCGCCACAACGACCCGCTCAAATATATCCTTTTAAAGCGTTCAACATACAGATAACTAAAGAATGTTTATAATACAAACACAAAACTATTTTCTAAGAATATATTATGCATTTTAGCCATGTTTAAAATTTTTAAACATTTACCTTCCTACAATTATTGGGAAGAAGGGAGCACTTCTATTTTTCTTTTCCTCTTCTGAAATTATAGATTCCAGTGCTAAACAAATACGATGACCCTATTTTAAAAGAGTGCTTTGTGTCAATATTTCACTTATGTAATTTGTAATTACTACTTAGTATGAAAAACCTTATGTAAGTATGTACCTCATTAGCATGGTCCATATATAGTTTTACTTCTTCTTTCAAGCTATTGACTTCATTTTCATCTTTTAAAGTGTAAGATTTCCCAGTCTTTTCAATCACTTGAATGAAATCTTCTGTTTTGTGTATTTTTGCTCCTAGAAATAAGATGCTGATTTCATTTATATTCATTTTTGATGATTAATAAAATGAGACTGTCAAAGTATTCAATAAACATAGGCCATCTACTTTTTTTCAGTGTATATTTACTTTAACTCTGATACAGAGTTGGGCATGGTGGCACACACCTGTAATCCTAGCATTTGGGAGGCTGAGACCACAGGATCCGTGTTCTCGGCCAACTTTAGCTACTTAGTGAGGCCCTCTACAACTCAGTGAGACCCTGTTTCAAAATAAAGAATAAAAAACAGGGCTGGGGTTATAGCTAGGAGGTAGAACGCCCCTGAGTTCAATTCCCAGTACTGCAAAAAAAAAAAATCACTGCTTTCATGAAAAACCTGGTTGAAGGATAATTACAGGTATATGGTGTGATGAACATGCATGTGTGTCCCTTAAAAGAGGAAGACAGATTTGTTTGTTTGTTTATTTATTTATTATTTTGCAGTACTGAGGATTGAACCCAGAGGTATTCTACCTCTGAGCTCCACCCCCAGTCCTATTTTTTATTCTTTAGTTTGAAACAGGGTCTCATTAAGTTGCGGAGTGCCTTACTACGTAGCTGAGGCTGACTGCGAACCCAGGATCCTCCTGTCTCAGCCTCCCAAGAACTGGGATTACAAGCGTGTGCCACCACACCTGGCTAAAGAGGAAGATTTATGATTAAAAAAGTAAATCAGCCAGGTGTGGTGGCACACGCTTGTAATCCCAGTCCTTGGGAGGCTGAGACCGGAGGATCACAGGTTTGCAGCCAGCCCCAGCAACTTAGTGAGGCTATCTCAACTTATTGAGACCCTGTTTCAAAATAAAAGAATAAAATAGGTCTAGGTCTGGGGGTATAGTTCAGAGGTAGACTGCCCCTGGGTTCCATCCCCGGTAAAACAAAACAAAACAAAACAAAACAAAAAAAAAAAGTCAATCATGAGTCAGCTGTGGTGAAGCACACCTCAATACTTGGGAGGCTGAGACTGGAGGACTGCAGGATCAAAGCTAGCCTCAGCAATTCATGGAGACCCTTAGCAACTTATTGAGACTGTTTCCAAATAAAAAATAAGTAGGCCTGGGGATGTAGCTTGGAGGTAGAGTGCCTGGGGGTTCAATCCCTGGCACCAAACAAATAAACAAAAAAAGTGGATCACCTTAATAGAATATTTAGATATTTATCTTAATTTGGGACATGTCCATCTGAGTTTCTAGTAAGAAACAGGATATTGGTGACTTCATAATATTTTTAAATTATTAATCTGGATGCAGTTAAAGTGGAGTTATCTAAGGAAAGAGAACTGATATAAATATGTATAAGGTACAATTAACAGGAAGGTATATATAAATAATTTTGGTTAAAATGATTTGACAGACAGTATACTATGCTATGTAATTTATATATATGGAGAGGTATATATCTTAAAAATTTCTACGGTCAATTAAAGGACAAACAACTACTAAATTACAAACTAAAGGAAAAAAATACCATTTTAAGCAATACTTACCATCATAAAACCAAACCTCAAAATCAGCATCAGGAGAATTCTCCATCAAAACACATTTAGCATATCTTGTAAAATAAGTGATTTTGGGAGATTTCGATCTTACGAGCTGTACAAATCTGGAAGCATACTGATATTTTCGCCAGTATTTCTCTAGGGAGAAAAAAATTGTCTCATATATAGGAAAAAAGTGTTGACATACAGTTTTAGCTATTTTGATTTCTAACAGGGATAGACAGGTTGTCTCTGTTTTTAGAAATCACCTCAATTAAGTCTTACTGTTCAGTTCTGATTCCCCTACTCTATAATAATCAGCAGCTCAACCAGGCGTCAAATTTGGTTAACCAGAATAATTATTTACTTATTTTTTGTGTGGCACTGAGGATTGAACCCAAGGGCATTCTGCCTCTGAGCAACACCCCCAGCCCTATTTTTTCTTTATTTTGAAACAGGGTCTCACTAAGTTGCAGAGGGCCTAAGTAGCTGAGGCTGGCCTCGAAGCCGCCATCCTCCTGTCTGAGCCTCCCAAGAGCTGGGATTATAAGCATGTGCCACCATGCTCAGCTGGTTAACCTCAATTATAAAAGACCATTTATGTAGCACAGTAATTTTTATTTAGTGGAACTGGGGATTGAACTCAGGGGCATTCTATCTCTGAGTTACAGCCTCAGCCTTATTTTTAATTCTTTATTTTGAAACAGGATCTTACCCAGCATTCGGGAGGCTGAGACCAGAGGATCCGGGTTCGCGGCCAGCCTCAGCTACCTAGTGAGGCACTGCAACTTAGTGAGACCTGGTTTCAAAATAAAGAATAAAAAAATAGGGCTGGGGGTGTAGCTCGGAGGTAGAATGCCCCTGAGTTCAATCCCCAGTACCGCAAAAAAAAAAAAAAAAAAAAAAAAAAAAAGAAACAGGATCTTACTAAGTTGTGGAGGGCTTAAGTAGCTGAGGCTGGCTACGAACCTCAATTCTCCTGTCTCAGGCTCCCAAGTACTGAGATTACGAGTGTGTGCCACCATGCCTGGCTCACAGCAATCATTTAAAAAATTACTGTTCAACCAGACGTGACAACGCATGCTTGTAATCTTAGTACTTGGGAGGCTGAGACATGAGGACCAAAGGTTCAAGACCAGCCTCAGCAACTAGGAAGACACTGTTTCAAAACAAAAAAATAAAAATGGCTAGGGGTGTACTTCACAGGTAGAATGCCCCTGGGTTCAATTCAATGTTCAGTACCCCCCCCCAAAAAAAAAACCCACCAAAAAACCCCAAAACAAACAAACCACCAAAAAACCTAGACACTTTATGTTGAAATTCTTTTTTTTTTTTTTTTTTTTGCGGTACTGGGGATTGAACTCAGGGGCATTCTACCTCTGAGCTATACCCCCAGCCCTATTATTTATTCTTTATTTTGAAACCGGGTCTCACTAAGTTGTGGAGTGCCTCACTAGGTAGCTGAGGCTGGCCTCGAACCCAGATCCTCCGGTCTCAGCCTCCCGAATGCTGGGATTACTTAACATGCATCTAGCTAGATTAGTAATTTAGTAACTAAACAAGCATGCAAATTATATTTGTATGACATGTGACTAATGTTCCATAGTTTTTTTTTGTTTTTTTTTTTGTGGTACTGGGGATGGAACCCAGGGTCATTCGATCTCTGAGATATACCCCCAGACCTATTTTTTATTTGGAAACAGGGTATCAGAAGGTTGCAGATGGCCTCATTAAGTTGCTGGGGCTGGCCATGAACCCTCGATCCTCCTTTATCAGCTTCCCAAGTACTAGGATTACAAGAGTGTGCCACCATGCCCAGCCAGTTAGTTTTTTTTTTTTTTTGGTTTTTTTTTTGGCGGTACTGGGGATTGAACTCAGGGGCATTCTACCTCCGAGCTATACCCCCAGCCCTATTTTTTATTCTTTATTTTAAAACCGAGTCTCACTAAGTTGCGGAGTGCCTCACTAGGTAGCTGAGGCTGGCCGCGAACCCGGATCCTCTGGTCTCAGCCTCCCGAATGCTGGGATTACAAGCGTGCGCCACCACGCCCAGCCAGCCAGTTAGTTTTTAATTTATTATTTTCTTTTCTGGTCTAAGTTGTTGACAGCCTCACTCACTTGCTGAGGTTGGCTTTGTACATGTTATATTCCTGTCTCGGCCTCCAAGCACACCATCATGCCCACCTTAGTTGTTTTTTTTTTTTTTTTGTGGTACTGGGAATGGAACCTGGGAGCATTCTGCCTCCAAGCTACAGCCCCAGCTCTATTTTTTATTCTTGATTTTGAGGGTCTCACTAAATTGCGGAGGACCTCATTAAGCAGCTGAGGCTGGCCGTGAACCCGGATCCACCAGTCTCAGCCTCCCAAATGCTGGGATTACAAGCGTGCACCACCACACTCAGCTCCCATCTCAGTTTTTATTTTAAATAAGGTATCCTAGCAACTAGTGAGATCCTGTTTCAAAAAAAGGGAGTAGGGGCTGGAGGTATAACTCGGAGGTAGTAAAAGGCCTCTGGGTTCTACCCCCACTAACACACATACACACACATTAAATAAATAAAATAAAAAGGTAGCATTATAACAATATAAATAGTGAAGACGGCATTAATAACATATACCAAATCTGACCAGATACAAGGACATAACTGTAGCATGAATGAAGCCAAGATACTAACAACCCATCACATTCACATAGAGTTTACATGTATAAAACCTGCTATCAAAAGTTATTTCCTGAGCCGGGCATGGTGGCACACGCTTGTAATCCCAGCATTCGGGAGGCTGAGACCGGAGGATCCGGGTTCGAGGCCAGCCTCAGCTACCTAATGAGGCACTCCGCAACTTAGTGAGACTCGGTTTCAAAATAAAGAATAAAAAATAGGGCTGGGGGTGTAGCTCGGAGGTAGAATGCCCCTGAGTTCAATTCCCAGTACCGCAAAAAAAAAAAAAAAAAAAAGTTATTTCCTAGTAAGTTTACATACCTGGTAAACTGTCAAAGGTGTACCTACTGGTGTTGTCAGTAGGAAGAGGAGGTCTATCAGCAAGAGGAAAGCCTCTTCCATCATTTGGATAGTAAACAGTGATCTGCCCAGAAAATTTTAAGATTTCATATTATATGTCATTGAATACAGGCACTACGTTTTGTTACCACAAAGTATGAAAAGGATTCAAACATAATATTAAATGTTATTTTATAGAAAAGTGTTAACATGTTCCCTAAAAAAATTGTTTTTGGTCTTTAAACTTAAACCAAATTTTCAGACTTTGTTACTAGTTATTATTATTTTTATTTTTTGTGGTACTGGGGATTGAACCCAGAACCTCACACATGCAAAGTAAGCATGCTATCATTATGCTACAGCTCAGCCCTATAATAATTTCTAAAACTGTATTATTAAGTAGGTTTGATACTCTATTTTAGTTTTGAATACCAGAGACACTATTACATTAGGAAAACTGGCTTAAAATTTTTTTTAAGATCTCACTGTAAAATGAATTGAAATGCTAAATGTATATGTGACAATTTTAAGCTGCAGGAAAACAATTGTACATTACCTTATTCCCATCACTAGATATTTGAAGAACTTCTTTCACGTATTCTTGAGACGCATATTCCTTTAGAAGTTCCACACACACCTCTTCTGAATCAAGTATGCTCACCTGAAGAAAACACAGAAATCAGTAAGTTTTCTTGTTTGCTAGAACATCTGACACACATGATACTTAAGAGAAAAGTACTTAACCATGGCAGAGATAAATATTAAAGTCAGAACCAAAGAGCTGCTTCACTCTAACAGTCTAGACCAGAGGGACATTTGAGCTCATTGTGAGCCGTAAGGTGCCAAGGTAAGGATGTATAATGAATGTGAAATGACACCCAGGGCGTGGAAAGAAAGCAGAAGGGAGGGTGGAGAATACAGACTGAAAAAACAATAGCAAGTCAAACAAAGGCAAGACTGGGCGAAACGGGAAACAAAGAACAAGCGGGGTGAAGACATAACTGAAAGAAAAAGATCACCGTCCCACTTCACAGCTGGTCATTTTAAGACTCTTAATTTAAACATGCATAGTCCTTTTCTTTAAATCATTTCAGTTGTTGAAAAGAAAAGTTATATTCCCTTATTTATCTTGAGTTGAGCCTGAATTAAATGTAGAAATAAAAACTAAAGCAAAGGGATAATATTAAATATTGATTTACCAATTGGAATTGTGAATAAAGTAACATTCTAAACTACTGTAAGGAAAGCATGATATAGCCAATGTTAATTAGTGTGTGTGTGTTGCTGGGGCATTTTATCTCTGAGATACATACCTAGCCCTATTTTATTTTTCAATTTGGAATCAGGGTTTTGCTAAGTTGTGGAGGCTGGCTTCAACCTGTGATCCTCCTGTCTCAGCCTCCCAAGTACTGGAATTATAGGTGTGTACCACCCTATAATTGCCCAGCTTGATATAACCAATATTATATTTAAATGCTTTACATTCAAATATTTTTTAAATCAATAATCCAAAATTCAAAACTTATCAGTAATCAGTTCACCATTCATATAAGAAGCTAGAAAGAAACAAGAGCTGTATTTCCATGAATAGTCAATCTTTTTTCTGTTTAAATAAGTTTATCATGTACATATACCAAAGTCCAGGGACATTACAGAGAACTAAAAATTATGCTTTCAAGAATTTTATTCTAGTTGGGCGTTGTGGCGCAAGCTTGTAATCCTAGTACTTAGGAGGCTGAGACCAGAGGATCCAGGTTCGCAGCCAGACTCAGCTACTTAGTGAGGCCCTCCACAACTTAGTGAGACCCGGTGGCGCACGCTTGTAATCCCAGCATTCGGGAGGCTGAGACTGGAGGATCTGAGGCACTCCGCAACTTAGTGAGACCCTGTTTCAAAATAAGGAATAAAAAATAGGGCTGGGGGTATAGCCCAGAGGTAGAATGCCCCTGAGTTCAATCCCTAGTACCACAAAAAAAAAAAAAAAAAAAAAAAAAAGAATAGGACTTGGGGTATAGCTCGGAGGTAGAATGCCCTTGGGTTCAGTCCCCAGTACCGACAAAAAAAAAAAGAGTTTTATTCTAAGAAAAATATAGCAAAACAATGGACTTACCACAGCCTTTTTGGTTTTTTGTCTGATTGGCTTTAATCTATGAGCAATCAAAGGAGATGTCATGCTTCGTAATGTAGGTTTCTGATAACTCAGTGTTGACTCTGTACCCCGACTCTTGTTTTGTTCAGGAGGCTCTAAGCCAAAAATAGGTTCTTCCTGTTGAGTTAGCTCAGGTTTGCCGTGAAGTCCAGTCACGTATTTCAGGGTACTCAACTGTTTTGCTGAACGTACATTATCAGAAGCATCAGAGTTCTTATTGCCTCTCATGTCACTCCAAGCATTTCTTGATGTGATCTGCAAATCTGGATGGACCTGGAAATCTCTCTTTGGGCTAATGTTGTGCTCAGTAGTTTCCCTTAAATGAGCTATATTAACAATGAAAAAAAAGCAGTTTAGTAAATAAATAAAAAGCCACAGGCATACAAAAATAGCACTTATAAATTTTTTTCAATTAAAATAATAGTGCACTGTATTCAGGATTTTTGCTAATGAGTAATTTTAGAATGACATCTCCTTTGATTGCTCATAGATTAAAGCCGATCAGATAAAACCCCAAAAAGTCTATTTTTTTTTTGGTGGTATTGGGGATTGAACTCAGGGGCATTCTACCTCTGAGCTATACCCCCAGTCCTATTTTTTATTCTTTATTTTGAAACAGGGTCTCACTAAGTTGTGGAGGGCTTCACTAAGCAGCTGAGGCTGGCCGAGAACCCGATCCTCCAGTCTCAGCCTCCCAAATGCTGGGATTACAAGCGTGCCTCACCACACCTGGCTAAGTCTATTGTTTTGCTATGCTACTATTTAATATTTTTCTTAGAATAAATTTTTTTTTTTTGGCGGTACTGGGGATTGAACCCAGGGGCATTCTACCTCCAAGAAGTGTTGTAAATACGTGAGATGGACAGATGCATAAATTTTTTTTCACCAAAATAACCATTTTACTATATGTATTTTAAGACATTATTATATTGCTTCAATACACACAATGAAATTTTATAGTAAAAAAAAAACCCAAAAAACCCAGCTCCTAATTTCTTTTTTCATTTTTTTGATTCTGGAGATTGAACCCAAGGGCATTCTACCCCTGAATTATATCCCTACCCCGATTTTATTTATTTTGAAACAAGGTCTCACTAAATTACTGAGGCCGGCCTCAAACCTGCAATCCTTCTGTCTCAGTCTCTCAAGTACTGGGATTATAAGCATGCGTCACCATGCCCAGCTCCTAATTTCTAATCAATGAATAGTCTAAGATATGGCATAAAAAGATAGAAACTTTAAATGGATATTTTAAATCAGACCACAAAAAGATACTAACAGAGCCAGGGTGCTGGCGCACGCTTGTAATCCCAGCATTTGGGAGGCCGAGACAGGAGGATCTGGGTTAGCGGCCAGCCTCAGCTACCTAGTGAGGCCCTCCACAACTTAGTGAGACCCTGTTTCAAAATAAAGAATAAAAAGTAGGGCTGTGGGTGTAGCTCAGAGGTAGAATGCCTCTGAGTTCAATCCCCAGTACTGCCCCCCCCACAAAAAAAGATACTAACAGGAAATGAGTTTTTCATTCAAGGCAAAACTAGCTAGCCACCTCGAGGTAACCTACTAATTCTAAAGCAAAGCAATGAAGCCGGGCGTGGTGGCGCACGCTTGTAATCCCAGCATTTGGGAGGCTGAGACCGGAGGATCCGGGTTCGCGGCCAGCCTCAGCTACCTAGTGAGGCACTCCGCAACTTAGTGAGACCCAGTTTCAAAATAAAGAATTAAAAAAAATAGGGCTGGGGGTGTAGCTCGGAGGTAGAATGCCCCTGAGTTCAATCCCCAGTACTGCAAAAAAAACACAATGTTCCAACAAAAGCAGATTTGAGCAAAGTTCCCAGATATGTAAATTTGTTCTTTAAGCTAAGAACTCTCTTTCCCGTCTTTCCTTAGAAAATTTGCAATTAAAAAGCAAAAGTTGTAAGAATAGCTGCAATGTTATTAATATTGAATATTGCATATGTATTTGTGCCCATATTTTAAAAAAATTCTTACTGAATATTATCAAGTTATATTTTACATGGGAATATTATATAAAATTGTGATTTTTCAGTACTAAAGTCTGAAAGTTTATATTTCTTTTTTTTTTTTTTGCAGTACTGGGGATTGAACCCAGGGACATTCTATCGCTGAGCTACATCCTCAGCCCTATTTTTATTCTTTATTTTGAAACAGGGTCTCACTAAGTGGCAGAGGGCTTCACTAAGTAGCTGAGGCTGGCTGCAAATCCGATCCTCCTGTCTCAGCCTTCCAAATACTGGGATTACAAGCGTGCGCCACCATGCCCGGCAAGTTTATATTTCTTAAATGACTTTGTAAACTGGGCATTGTGGCACATGCTTATAATCCGAGTACTTGGAAGGCTGAGACAGGAGGATGGCAGGTTCTCGGCAGCCTCGGCTACTTTGTGAGGCCCTCTGCAACTTAATGAAACCCTATTTCAAAATGAAGTATAAAAAAAGGGCTGAGGGTGTAGCTCTGAAGTAGAATACCTCTGGGTTCCAACCCCAGTATCACAGGAAAAAAAAAAAAAAGACTTTGTAGGGTTTTTCTTCTCTCTTCGACACTCATGATGGGAAACTATTTTGCATCAAACAAAATATATTGCTGGGCTCAGTGCCACACGCCTGAAATCCTAGTACAAGAGGATTCTCAGGTTCCAGACCAGCCTTAGCAACTTAGCAAGGCCCTCAGCAACGTACTGTGACCCTGCTTGAAAATAATAAAATAAAATAGGGCTGGGCTATAGTTCGCAGGTAGAATGCCCCTGGGTTTAATCCCTAGCTCATGGGTGCGCACACACGCGCGCACGCACGAATCATGAACAGATTAATTACAGCCATATTATGCACTCTGTCTGTGAGGTAATATAATACTTAGTAAAATATGATCTCCTCCTCCTCCTCTCCATATGTTTTTTTTTTAATTCTCTCTTTTCTATCATCACTTCCCATCCCACCTTCTGTTAATCTGTTGTGTTCACTAATGAGGAATGTTTAACCCATTAAGACCCAAGTTTTCAATTTTGTGGCTAGTGCACCAAAATTAACCCAGGAGCATTAAAATAGGCTGAAAATGATACTCTAGAGCTTATACATCTTTTATATATTTTTCACATATATATGTATAAAGCACACGCATCTATATATATTAACGCTCTAATCATCTACCTGTTACCTTTCTCCAAAAAAAAAAAAGAACTCTAAATTTATTTCAAAAGTTGACCATAAGTGGTACATAAATTTTTATAGCTTAAGTTTTTATGGGTGTCCTACATTTGGGACTATGGAACTTAATGAGTTAACCTTCACGCTCCACTTCTATAAATAAAAGGATGTGGATGACAACAGCTGCTAAAAAATATTTAGGGTTAGTAGCTGTGTGTTTTAGTGTGAGCTCCCACTAGCAGACACAAGGTCCCTAACTTCTTCTACAAGTAAGGTTAACCATCGTTTGATTATTTTATAGACATTGATACAAGGTACTTATTATAGAAGGGGCGCAAGAGCAGAGGGCTTAAACATAAGGCTTCTGCAGGATGTGGTGGCCCACGCTTGTAATCCCAGTACTTGGGAGGCTGAGAAAGGAAGATCGAAGGTGCATGGTCAGCCTCAGCTACTTAGTGAGGCCCCCTGCAACTTAGTGAGACCCTGTTTCAAAATAAACAATACAAAAAAATAGGGCTAGGGCTGTAGTTTGGAGGTAGAATGCCCCCAGGTTCCATCCTCAGTACTGAAAAAAAAAAATAAAAGAATAAAAATAGGACTAGGGGTGTAGCTTGGAGGTAGAATGGCCCTGGGTTCAATCCCCAGTACCCCCCCCCCCAACACACACACACACACACACACACACACACATACACAAAGTAAGGTTTCTGAGCCAGGCGGCTTGGTCAGAATCCTGGCTTCTCTACTTAACGGATGTGTAGCATGTACAAATCCTTCTGTGTACTTTTTTATTTATAAAAATAAGGATATGAGGGCTGAGAAGGTAGGTTAGTGGTAAAGCGCATGTCTAGCATGTGTGAGGCCCTGGGTTTGAATCCTAGCACCACAAAATCAAAAACAAATGTGAGATAAACATAAACCTTAAAAAAAGTTGATACAGTAGTAATATCTTCCTCATCTCTTCTTTGTGAGAATTAATCATATATGTTGAGTATTAAGGACAGTAGTTCACAGTAAATATCAAAATATGTGAAGTCTTATTATTGTAATATAGGTTTATTGAAAGTTTTTTTTTTTTTTTTTTTTTTTTTTGCGGTACTGGGGATTGAACTCAGTGGCATTCTACCTCTGAGCTATACCCCCAGCCCTATTTTTTTATTCTTTATTTTGAAACCGAGTCTCACTAAGTTACGGAGTCCCTCACTAGGTAGCTGAGGCTGGCCGCGAACTACATTGCTTGCTAAGTGTCTAAGTTATGAATTTTTTTTCCACACTAAGAATGGAGCCCAGGAGTGTTCTACCTCTGAGCTACACCCCTAGCCCTATTTTATTTTATTTTTTTACTTGGAAACAGGGTCTCACTAAGTTGCTGAGGTTCTTGCTAAATTGTAGAGGCTGGCCTTGAACCTGTAATCCTCCTGTTTCCGCCCCCAAAGTCCTGGGATTACAGGCATGTGATCCCCTGCCTGGCTACCACCAAGTCATTAATTTTTTTTTTTTTTGCGGTCTGGGAATTGAACTCAGGAGCATTCTACCTCCAAGCTACACCCCAGCCCTATTTTTTATTCTTTATTTTGAAACAGGGTCTCACTAAGTTGCGGAGTGCCTCACTTGGTAGCTGAGTCTGGCCGCGAACCTGGATCCTCCGGTCTCAGCCTCCCAAGTACTGGGATTACAAGCGTGTGCCACCACGCCCAGCAAGTCATTAATTTTTTATTAAACATTCCATTAAAAACTCACCATTCACATGCAGATTCCCAAACCACTGTTTTACCATTTCAGTCTGAGCTGTCTCGTCTGAGCACGGAAAAGGAGTATTTCCCGGATAAAGATGATTAGAGCTAAAAAAAAAGAAAAGAAAAAAATCCCATAAACTAATAAAAAATTATCAGGCAACATTTTTTCCCCTTTGTTTTGGGTGCTAGGGGTCAACCCCAATGCCTGTACATGCTAAACATACGTTCTACCACAGAGCTACATTTTAGCCCCTCGGCAACTTTTTAAGGTAAAAAATCTTAGAAAAGAGATTAGAAGTTGGGCATTATGGTGCACACTTGTAATCCCAGGACTTGGGAGGCTGAGCCAGGAGGATTGCAGGTTCAAGGACAGCCTCAGCAAATAGTGAGACTCTCATCAACCTAGTGAGACCCTGTTTCAAAATAAAAATAAAAATAAAAATAAAAACAAAATAGGGCTGGTGTGTAGCTTTTAGGTAGAATGCGCTGGGTTCAATTCCCAGTGCTACATTAAAAAAAAAAAAGATATTAGAATATTAGAATACTTAAAAATTTTAAAAATAACTAGAAAACAATATTTGCAATATAAAATTGCCTCTAGAACGTAAATTCTGTCAAAATGCCAAGGCATGTGATGGTTTCTATATGACTACTACCTTTTATAATTCAAATGTAAAAATCAAAAAAGATCAGACAAAAAAAGTCACTTAAAATACTAGTTTTTATGTCAGAAGCAGTCAATAGTGCGTTGATTACTCAGGTTCAGCTGCGCCCCCTTTTCGACCTATTATAGTTATTAGTGCACTTTAGGGTTCAGACTTGTTAATATATGATGCTGTAGAGTGGAGACTTGCGCCATAAAATAAAAAAACAAAAATTCCCAAGAATTAGCAAACACATGCTATAAACACACTTCTCAGTACACTCACTCACTTTTAGAAAGCCATAATTTAAAATTACTACCCGAATTCTATTCCTAATAAGAAATAAAAACCATAATTGATAGGTGCCTCAGAGGCACTCGACAGTGTTTTAAAAACGTATTCATGCCACTGGTAACCCCTTATTTAGACTCAGCCTCGTATTCGTGCTAATGCAGTATTCACTGGAAAAGAAAATGCTTTTAACAGAATTATTCTTACAGTGCTTGGTTGTTATCAGTTCTTTCAAAAGATCCAGAATTATTAGATGTCTTTTCTTTAAAAAAATGAAAAACATTGACATTGCTGTTTGTGGGTGAGTATCTCTCTTCACTTTCATCTACTCCTGGTCTTCTGGCCTTTGAAAGCATTTCGACGGAGTGACATCGTTCCATCGTGTATGCTTTTGCTTGAGACTGACCATTGAAAGTGCTGGATCTATCAGAGGAATGGGCTCTACGAAGGTAGCGAGAATGTGGCCTTTCCTCCGCACCTTGGATTCCTCTTCCTCTGTTACTGGTTTCTTGTGCTTGATTCCCCCACTGCGCATAAAAACTGCTTCCATCTCCTGAAGAAAAGTCACTTGAATTTTTATTCTTTGGAAATACAGTCATTTTATTTGGAAGGGGTTGACCAATCAAAAGTCGCCTTCTGTCAAGTAAACTACCACTTACACTGGTACTGGAAGAAGCTGTAACTGCAGTAGAAATTGTCGCATGTCCACTATCAATTGAGTCTTCAGCAGTTCCTAAATCTTTACTTCTTGCTGAAGAATTTCGGGACATAAAAGGATGATCCAATATTGAAGACAGACTTAATCGATCTGCTGGATTTCTACGAAGTAACTGGTGAATAAGATCCTTGGCCTCTCTTGACAAAAATGTTGGCATTTCATAATCTGCCAATACTACTTTATTTAATGTGTTCTTGACTGTGTCCGTATCAAAAGGTGGCCTCCCAATAAGTAACGTATAAAACATACAGCCCAAGGACCAAACATCAGACTCAAGTCCATGTGCACTTCGAGTTGCAATTTCTGGTGAAATGTAATTAGGAGTTCCACACAATGTATAGTGCTTTTCATGTGGCATTTTCAATTGGGTTGCCAGCCCAAAATCAGCAATCTTGATGTTCATATTTCGAGTAAGTAAAAGGTTGGAAAGGGTGAGGTCCCGGTGTAATATACCATGAGAATGAAGATACAACATTCCTGTGATGATCTGGTGCATGAAGTGTCGAGCTGTGAGGACGCAAAGCAGAGAAATAACAACTGAGAAAATCTGGAAGATTCAACATTTAGAATTTACAAAACCCAGGTACATATGCCAGAGTATTACATTAAATACTAGCTTGCAGCTTAGATTTAACCACCAAAATACCACTCTGGTGATACTTTAATATTGTCTGATTCCCTTTAAGAAAACCAGGCACTTCTTTTAATCTTTGCCCTTCCTGAATGAGCTTTCTACATTCAGTTAAGAGAAGCTAAGTGTTCCTAGCAATGGGGAGTGATCAGGGTAACTAGGACAACCAGAATTCCATAATAACTTAAGAAAGGTAATTATTTATAAATTGCACAAACTTATAAATTCATACATATACACTAATGGCAAAAAAGAAAAAGAAGTTAACTTTTCTTTGATCCCTCTCAAGCTCTTCCAAAAAGTATTAGCTGTCAAGAGTTTGTACATATTCTTCTTTGTTTTGTGGTATTAGGGATTGAATGCACCAGCTTTTTGCCTCTGAACAACACTTCCAGCCCTTTGTTTGTTTGTATGTGTGTATGTATGCATGCATGTATGGTGGTACTGGGGATTAAACCCAGTACTGGGGATTCTAACTCTGAGCTACACCCCCAGGCCTGTTTTATTTTTCATTTGGAAACAGGGTCTTGCCAAGTTGGTGCAAGCCTCACGGAGTTGCTGAGGCTGGCTTTGATCCTGTGATCCTCCTGTCTCAGCTTTCCAAGTACTGGGATTATAGGTGTACACCACCACACCTGCTTTATTTTTTAATTCTGAAATAAAGTCTTGCTAGGCTGCTGAGAGTCTTGCTAAATTGCTGAGGCTGTCCTCGAACCTGGGATTCTCCTATCTCAGCCTCCTGAGTACTAGGAATGCTGGGATATGCCACCACACCCGGTTAACAATAACATTTGTATCAGAGTACAGAACATTTTTGTTGACAGAAGAGCAACTTGTTTGTCAATAGATCTAAATGTGCAAAAAGGCCAGGCATGGTGGTACACACTTATAATGCCAGTACTTGGGAGGCTGAGATAGGGGGATTACAGGTTTGGGACCAGCCAAAGCAACTTGGTGGAGCATGGTTGTAATCCCAGTACTCGGGAGGCTGAGACAAGAGGATCATGAGTTCATGGCCAGCCTCACCTACTTAGTGAGGCCCTCTGCAACTTAGTGAGACCCTGTTTCAAAATAAGGAATAAAAAATAGGGCTGGGGGTGTAGCTCGGAGGTAGAATGCTCACGGGTTCAGCCCCTAGTACCATAAAAAAAAAAGAGGTGTAGTTCAAAGGTAGAATGCCCCTGGGTTCAATCCCCAGTACCACAAAAAAAAAAAAAAAAAAAAAAGTT
>PVLC010010148.1:0-23683 GCA_004027655.1 Graphiurus murinus | reverse complement strand
AAGTTTCGGAGTGCCTCACTAGGTAGCTGAGGCTGGCCTTGAACCTGGATCCTCCAGTCTCAGCCTCCCAAATGCTGGGATTACAAGCATACGCCACCACGCCCGGCTACCTTGTATTTTATAGCAAGAAATTATTACATGTGATAATGACTTGTGATTATGTTTTTTGAAAAGTCTGTACTTTATTTATTTATTTTTTTGTGGTACTGGGAATTGAACTCAGGGACATTCTACTTCTGAGCTATATCCCCAGCCCTATTTTTTATTCTTTATTTTGAAACCGGGGGTCTCACTAAGTTGCGGAGTGCTTCACTAGGTAGCTGAGGCTGGCCTCGAACCTGGATCCTCCAGTCTCAGCCTCCCGAATGCTGAGATTACAAGCGTGCGCTACCACACCCGGCAAGTCTGTACTTTATAAAGATATAAGTCAAGATAGTTATAGAAAAAAAAAGATGTCTATGATTTGCCTCACAATACTCTAGCACAGCTGGGCATGGTGGTGCATGCTTGTAATCTCAGTACTTAGGAGGCTGAGCCTGGAGGATCACAGGTTCGAGGCCAGCCTCAGCTACTTAGTGAGGCCCTCCGCAACTTAGTGAGACCCTGTTTCTAAATAAAGAATAAAAACGGGGCAGGGGGTGTAGCTTGGAGATAGAATGCCCCGGGTTCAATCCCCAGTACTGCAAAAACAAAAACAAAACAAACAAAACAAAACAAAACCAAAAACAACAACAACAAAAAACTCTAGAATCAGCTGGGTGTGGTGGTGCACACTTGTAATCCTAGTACTTGGGAAGCTGAGAAAGGAGGAACACAGGTTTGAGGACAGCCTCAGCAATTTAGTGAGGCTCTCAGCAACCTAGGAAGACCCTGGACCCTGTTTCAATAAAAGGTGGGCATTTCTTTTTCTAGCCTAGAGTAATAACTGAAAGTTTTACTAAATATCACAAAATAGCAGTTTCTTCAAAACCACACTTTGAAAAGCAAATTGTTCATCAAAAGAAAGACACTCACCTTCATTTTCTGAGAAGGGCTTCATTCTGTTCTTCAGATACCTGTTCATCTCTCCATTATGACACATTTCTAATACTAGGTACACATAATTGTTATCCTCAAAGTAGTTATAGAGCTGAAACATGAAAAAGCACAGTAAATTATAATACATAAAAGTTCAGTGCTGTTGGCTACTTCTATACAACTTGTATCTTACCTCCAAGATAGAGGGATGCTTCAACTGACAATGTATTTTCACCTCATTTTGGACTCGCTGTACCATTCCAGCTTTGTACATGGCTTTTTTATCTATCTAAAAATAACAGAAGTTTAAATTGTTGATGATAAACTTTCAAATATGAAGTTGTTAAAAGTCAACTTCAAACATAAAAAGCACTTAAATTTAAAATGGTCTATCTGGGTGTGGGGGCGTATGCCTGTAATCACAGTGCTAGGGAGGCTGAGACAGGAGGATTGCAGGTTCAAGGACAGCCTCAGCAAGTAGTGAGACCCTGTTTCCAAATAAGAAATAAAATCGGTCTGGAGGTGTAGCTTGAAGGTAGAGTCCTTTTTTGGTGTGGTTTTGGGGATTAAACCCAGAGGTATGCTACCTCTAAGATATACCCCCAGCCCTATTTTACTTTGAAACAGGGTCTTGCTAAGATAGTACTCCCTGCTGACTTTGAACCTGCGATAATCCTGTCTCAGAATCCCCTATTTTTTTTTTTTAATAGTAATTGAACCCAGGGGGATTCTGTCTCTGAGCTACACCTTACACCTTAGCCCTTTTTATTTTGAAACAGGGTCTTGCTAAATTGCTGTGTGCTGGCCTGTATCTTGCATCCTGTCTTAGCCTCCCAAGTACTGGGATTCCAGGTGTGTGCCCCACCCACAGCTTTACACATGTTTCTGAGGTCAACTCACTCTGTTGTCTATTTTACTCTCTGCATCCAGCAGAGTGCTTGGCAGAGTGGACAGCTAGTAAGTTTGCCCAATGCATTCTAGTATCCTCTCAATTTAAATGATTTAATAGCACAATTGTCTACAAGAAAAAAATTACAAATAGCCAAACTTTATTTTTGTGGTACTGGGGATTGAACCCAGGGGCATTCTACCTACAAGCTACATCCCCAGTCCTATTTTTTATTCTTTATTTTGAAACAGGGTCTCACTCAGTTGTGGATGGCCTTACTAGGTAGCTGAGGCTGGCCTCGAACCTGGATCCTCCAGTCTCAGCCTACCAAGTCCTGGCATTACAAGCATGTACCACCAGGCTCCCCTACTTAGCCAAACTTTAAAACAAAATTCCCCTTCCCTTTTCCAACTTGTTGTTACATAATTCTTAATTTTGCTTATGTTTATGTTATTCCTATAGGATGATTTATAACAATCAAGAATAGCATTTAATAGTTATACTGTAATATAAAATTATACACAAAATGCTGTTATTATTATTTTTTTGTGGTATTGGGATTGAACCCAGGGGCATTCTACCTATGAGCTACACATCAGCCCTATTTTATTTTTATTTTGAAAATAAGGTCTTGCTAGATTGATGAGTTTCACTACTTGCTGAAGCTGTCCTTGAACCTGCAATCCTCCTGTCTCTGTCTCCCAAGTACTGGGATTACAAGCGTGTGCCACCATGTCCAGCTTCTAATCTCTTCTAATATTTTTACCTTAAAATGTTGCCTAGGGGCTGAGATGTGGTTTGCTAGGTTGATGAGAGTCTCACTACTTGCTGAGGCTGTCCTCGAACCTGCAGTTCTCCTGTCTCAGTCTCTCAAGTACTGGGATTATGGGTGTGCGCCCCCACACCCAGCCATACAATGTATTATTATTATTATAAAGATATTGTTTGATCTCTACCCATTGCTCCAAGTATGCATAATTAAATACAGGCCAGGTCTACTGAACTTTTTTTTGGCGGTACTAGGGATTGAACCCAGGGGCATTCTACCTCTGAGCTAGGCCCCTAGCCCCATTTTTTATTTTGAAACAAGGTCTCACTAAGTTGTGGAGGGCCTAAGTACTGATGCTGGCCAGGAACCTGTGATCTTTCTGTCTCAGCCTCCCAAGTACTGGAATTACAAGTGTGTTGTGCCACCACGCCTGGCTTCTACTGAATATTAATGAAGAAAAAATAAAGATAATTAGGAAAGGTTAAGGGTTTCCTAAAATATCCTTAAGCTCAATTGTTGGACTTGGCACTATTGTCTTTTGCTTATGCAATGTATTCTTTTTGTCTTTCTGGGGATTGAACTCAGGGACATTTTACCTCTGACCTACATCTCCAGCCCTATTTTATTTTTTATTTTGAAACAGGGTCTCACTAAGCTGTTGAGGCCATCGCTAAATTGCTGAGGCTAATCCTGAACCTGTGATCCTTCTGTCTCAACCTCTCAAATACTGGAATTACAAGCAAGGGCAATCATGTCTGGCTACAACGTATTCTTTACACCATAACCAAAGGAAAAAACGAGTAAATAAGGAGTCTGACATCTCAAACAGCATAGCTTTCTAATTATTTGCAAAGTACAGGAGTAAAGTTGACTAATCTATTCTTACCATTTTGATCGCAACTTCTAAACCAGTGTGAATGGATTCAGCTCTGTAAACACCAGCAAATGATCCTTTCCCGAGCAGATTTCCAACTTTAAAATCCTTAAAAAGTAAAATCGAAGATTATGTGTGCTGATTCACAGGAGCAAACGGAAGAAAGATGGGGGGGGGACTGAACAAAATAAGATTAAATGGATAAAGACGGGAACTGGACAAAACTCAGGCAAGTACTGCACCTCGATATAGCAGGTGTCTGGGGTAGAAGTCATGTTGATGCTCTGCAGGACTCCCTGGGCTTGCAGGCTGTCCTGAGGTGGAGCACCCCAACAATCTGGTTCCTCCACCTCAGTGCAGCCTCAGCGCCTCCTACCATCTCCAGCCAACCCCTGGCAGCGTACCGCCGCACCAGAACCCCGCCGCAGCTCCCGCCGCAGCTAACCGCCATCCCCCTGGAGCAGGGGGAGGTGGCCTTGCTCAGCTCTAGCGCGGCAGCTGCGGCGGGAGAGGTGACAGAAGCCAGGGTGCCTGGGGACGGGCAGGGCGGCTACATCTCACCTGTCGCAAGGCTCCCAGAGCCCAGGGCCTCGGAGGGGCGGGCCGCTCCGCCCCCGAACAGCCGGCGGGGCGGTCAGGACCCTCCCAGCGCAGCTCCGCGCCCGCCCGCCCGCCTGTCGCCCGCCCGCCCGCCTGTCGCCCGCCTGTCGCAGCGGTCGGCTTCGCCCGTTCCCTCCCCACGGTGGCCGAGAGTGCCAAACGCCCCGGCTCCCACCCGCCGCGCCCGCTCACCTCGATCTTCTCCCCGATGCACATCGCCATCTTCCCAGGCCCGGGCCCGCCCGGCCGGCGCTCCGCGGCTGAGCTCCCTTCACGCAGTCCCTTCGAGGTAGCGCTCCAAGCAGCCAGCCGGTCTTGGTGCCCATTAGGCTCTGCTCTCTAGGCCGCCGCTCGCCGCGACGGCGCCAAAGCCCCCGAAAGGTCTCCTAGACACCTTCCGAGGCTTGGGCGGTGCCTCCGCGCTCCCATTTTGAAAAACTCCCGCCGGTGGCCATCCAGGCAAGACTGGCTGTGACGTAAGGCGAGGAGTCGCTTCCGAGAGGCTGGCCGGGAGCGCATGCGCGGCAGCTCCCCTCCGCCGGCCGCACTTCCGGCTTCCGGGCGCAGACCGGAAGTGCCAAACGCCTGGGTCGAGCTAGGAGGCCGCTGTGGTCTGGCTTTGGCAAGGCCGGCACCCAGACCGTGGAACAGCCGCCCTTGCCCTTGGGGCGCTTAGAACTGGGAGACCTCCAGCTTCACGGTCGAGAAAACCACGTCCAAGTCCAGAAAGACCTGAAAACTCAAGGACTTTGTGGTGGAGCGCTTGCCTAATACGTTGAGTTGCTCTGGTTTCCATTTCATAAATTTAAGGCAAAACAAGAGGGGCGTGACGGCACGTGTCTGTAATCCCAGTGTACTTGGGAGGCATCGCAGGAGGATCGCAGGTTGGAGGCCAGGTTTGGCAATTTAGCAAGACCCTCAGCCGTTTGAAAAAATGAAAAAAAAAAAAAGGGGGGGGCTGGGGCCATATCCCCTGGGGCTCAATCCCCAGTAAACACCACCTGTTTCAGCCTCCCAAGTACTGGGATTATAGGCATGTGCGCACAAAACAGCCCCCACCCACAACAAAAAAACTTTTTTTGTGGTACTGGGGATTGAACCCAGGGGCATCTACCTCCGAGCTACATCCGCAGACCTATTTTTTTATTCTTTATTTTGAAACAGGGTCTCACTAAATTGCGGAAGGCCCAGGCCCAAGTAGCTGAGGCTGGCAGCGAACCTGCGATCCTCCTGCGATGTCTCCCAAATTGTGGGATTACAATCGTGTGCCAACTACTCCTGGCAAAAACTTTTTTGAATGCATGGATCACTTTGAATCTATAATGTATAATTACATTGCATCAATACAAATATAAAAAATTGTAAACGAGTATATTTGTTCATTTAATGGTGTCTTAAAGATGTTTAGTGTACTTTTTTTTTTTTTTTTCTTGCGGTACTAGGAATTGAACTTAGGGGCATTCTACCTCCGAGCTAGACCCCCAGCCCTATTTTTAATTCTTTATTTTGAAACCGGGTCTCACTAAGTTGTGGAGTGCCTCACTAGGTAGCTGAGGCTGGCCTTGAACCCGGATCCTCCAGTCTCAGCCTCCCGAATGCTGGGATTACAAGCGTGCGCCCACCACGCCAGGCTTTAGTGTACTTTTTTTTTGGTTTGAATGTGATAATCCAAAAGCCTTCTCTTCAAATTCAGATTTTTTTTTTTAATTTAGTGGTCTGTTCATTTTTTCATTTGACTTAATTTTCAAAATTTCTTTGCTGAACTTGTTTCAATTTTAACAATATCTGTATTCTTTGAGATCTCATTGAACTTTTTATAATTGTGTGTCTGGAGATTGAACCTAAGGGCATTCTACCTCTGAGCTACACCCCTAGTCCTATTTTGAAACGGTATCTGAGAGACTAATTTGCTGAAGCTGGCTTCAAATCTTGATGTGGGTCTCAATTATTCTTTTGAGTTCTACATCAGGCATTTCACCCATTTTATTTGGTATTTGTTGAGTTAGGATCTTGTGGAAGTGTCGTATTGCCTTTTTATATTTCTTGTGCCTCACTGTTGAGATGTGCTCAATTTGTGGGTTAGATATTTTAGAGTGACCTTTTTTATTAAGTGCCTTTCTCCTGAAGATGTGTCTCAAGAGTACATTTGTTATGCAATGTTGGCTTCCTTTCCAGCTGGGCACTATGTCCCTCAGAGTAGGATAGACCTGCTCTTTGCAGGCTACTTGAGGGCAGAGGCTAGGAGCTGAGGCACACTGCCTACATACAGTAAGAAGGGGAGCCCCGGTCAGATGAGGGTTTCCTCTGACCACCTCTTCAGGAGAGGCAGTGGCAGAAATCCCAGTATCCCACCTGTGGCTCTTGTACCCAGTCCTGACAGCAGTGTACTGTCAGACAAGATGTGGGGATGGCCGCAGTGGAACCATGCGTGGTGGTGGTGGCACCAGCTGACCCAGGAACAGAACCTTGCCTCCCTCAGCCACTGTGTGTGGACAAGCGCCTCCCCCACCCCTTCAGTTGTGTAGTGCCTACCTAGAGGAACAGGACCTGGGTGCAGCCAGAGCAGGGCAAAATTCCTCGGCGGACTTCCTTTGTATGGGTGCTGGGGCAGGGCAAAGGCTAGGACTCTTCTCTGCACCCCAGGAGGCAGGTGGAGGAGGATGTGGCAGGGGAACAGGGTGGGGGGGCAGGCTCCTCCACCTGTGGCTACTCTCTCATTGAAAATTCCTGCCCAGGAGTGGGGGGCAGGGGACATGCCCTGCAGCCTGGGGGTAGCAGGCTCTGTGCTGTGCACCAGGGCAGTGGGAACAGTGGGTGCCATTCCAGGTCCACGTGGGGCCCAGAGTGCCCGTTCTCAGAGGAAAAGCTCCCTGACCAGGCTCTGGAGGAGGGTGCCCTCTGCTCCCCTGTCACACCACCTGTCCCCTTCAGTACTGAGCCCTCAGTAGGCTGGAGTCAGAGGCACTCTGCTCGCCTCACTGAGGGTCTCAGAGATGGGCACAAGCAGGGCTTTCAACAGGGGTTTGCAACCCTAAAGCAGTCCAAGGTCAGACACCACCTCCCTTCTCAAGCTGGCTCCTGGCTACCCACCCTGGGAGTTTGCTAGAGAACCCTGTGAGATCCTGCTTCAGAACAGGCCTGCCATTCAAGCTTTGGGCCACTTCCTCTAAGCCAGGTGTTTGCCCTATTTTGAATTTTTGACCCACGTTATTTTGTCAGTTATGTGGATTAAAAAGATGGATGTTAGTTAGATCCAACACTCACAAAACTGACTTCTTTTGCTACTACTACTTCATGCCACTACTAAAATTTAAGACATTACTTTTAGAAATTTATAACATGGATTATCAAATATGAATTAAGAACCAAAATATTCTTTTTGTTCTGTGTGTGTGGAACCAAGGGTTGAACACAGGAGCACTCTGCCTTCAAGCTATACCTCCAGTCCTTTTTTATTTTGAAACAGGGTCTCCTAGTAAGTTGCTGAGGCTGGCCTTGAACCTGCAATCCTCCTATCTCAGCCTCCCAAAGTAGTAGGATTATAGGCAAGTGCCACCACACCCAGCCAAAAAAATTCTTAACAGTAAGATTTACTATTAAAAGGGAAATAGGTACTAAAATTAACAAAATTATAATATCAAGTGTAACTCTTTAAAATGATAGAATATCAAGTGTAACTATCTTTAAATGTCATAAAAGATCTAATTTACAACAATCCAAAGCAAAAAAGAAAAATATACTATAAAAACCCCAAAGGTTATTTAAGTGAATATGGAACTAGATAAGAGAATAAAGGTAACAGTAAAGACTAACATCATTTCCACTTGTAGTCTATATGCTATAATGCAATTAAACTAAAACATGTTGAATTTAACTGATCTTATATGATAGGGTTTTGTGTGTGTGTGTGTGTGTGTGTGTGTGTGTGTGTGTGTGGTACTGGGGATTGAACCCAGAGGCATTCTACCTTTGAGCTACACTCCCAGCCCAATTTTATTTCGTATTTGGAACCAGGGTCTCACTAGGTTGTTGAGTCTCACTACTTGCTGATGCTGTCCTCAAACCTGGGACCCTTCTATCTCAGCCTCCCACGTACTGGGATTGCTGTGTGCCACCACGCCTGGCTATGATAGGTCGTTTTTAAAATTTATTTTTTGCTGTACTTCGGATTGTACCTCTGAGCTACACCCTCAGCCCTATGTTTTTATTTATTTTGAAACAGGATCTTACTAAGTTGCGGAGGGCCTCACTAAGCAGCTGAGGCTGGCCTCGAACCCGGATCCTCCAGTCTCAGCCTCCCAAATGCTGATATTACAAGCGTGCGCCACCATGCCTGGCTATAGGTCATTTTTACGTATCAAAACATTTCCGTGAATTATGTGAATTAATCTTGTGAATTATGGCATGACAGTAAATTATAGATTCTAAAAGAGAGTTCATACTATTACTTTTTTTGTTACAGATTTTAGGCTGAATCAAATTAGCTTCATTTTTTGGATTTGAAAACTCCAAGTCTGTTAATAACAGTTTATTTTGAGGCCAGGCATGGTGGTGCACACTTGTGATCCCAGTACTTGTGAGGCCAAGACAAGAGGATCATTCCAGGTTTGAGGCCAGCCTCAGCTACTTGGTGAGGCGCTCCACAACTTAATGAGACCGTGTTTTGTAGTTTGTCGGGATTGGCCCAGGGGCATTCTACCTCCGAGCTACATACTAGCCCTATTTTTTATTCTTTATTTTGAAACAGGATCTCACTAAGTAGTGGAGGGCCTAAGTAGCTGAGGCTGGCTGTGAACCTGTGATCCTCTTACTCAGTCTCCCAAGTACTGGGATTACAAGCGTGAACCACCAGGCCCAGCTTTGACCCGGTTTCAAAATAAAGAATAAAAAATAGGGCTGGAAATGTAGCTCAGAGGTAGAATGTCCCTAGGTTTAATCCCCAGTACCGAAAAAAAAAAAAAAAATTGACTAGCTTTTTATTTAATATTTATTCTAATAACATGCTAGAGGTAGTAAGTACTGACCACTTCCATAGACATTTAGGAATTCTTCTAAGCAGTTTGTTTTTTAAACATTCTTAAAATTCCAGGTGCCCTTTGTTTCAAATGAATACCTATGCATTTGGGGGGGGGGGGGGAAGACATTTGGCAGCATTATAAACCCACATTTGTTTTAAGAAACTTGAGTATATGGAAGGATATTAATTTTAGTGTGTTTTAAGCTAGTGATGTGATAAATAGCTAAAGATTCTTGTTTTGGTTAAGATTATTAGGTCTTTGATTTGCATTAATTTTTGTTACTTATCAAAAGAAAACCCTATATGCTTCCTGGAAATTATTTAAAAATCTTTATATCAGATCTTCACAAAACCCAAAAGATATGTTTAAACTGCCTGAGCACGGGCATGCCAGCACACCTGTAATTCTAGTACCGGGGAGGCTGAGACAGGATGATTGCAAATTTGAGACCCGCCTTAGCAACAAGATCCTGTTTCAAAATAAAGTGCTGGGGTATGTATAGCTTGGAGACAGAACCCCTACGGTTTAATCCCCAGTACTCCTCCCCCCCAAAAAAAGAAATGTTTAAACTGGTATAAAATCTGTATGTTATGAAATTTACTGGCTTTTTATTTAGTTTACTAAATGGACTGATTGTTATTGTTACATTAATTATAGAGAAGATAACAAAATACATTTTAAGAGTTAAAACTTTATAAGCATCTCTGTCACCTGATAAGTCATCAGTGGCTTTATTTCATCTGCTGCAAGGTTTCAAATATATATTGGTATATCTGTACAATTAGCTCTGCCATTGATTTTTACACAAATATCACAAAGCCATATTCTGCTTCAAACTTTTGAAACTTAACCACAAAATAACATTTACTATAAAAATGTTTTTTTGCTGTAAGATTCTAAAAAGTGAGAAAGGTGAAGCTATATTTTTATGATCACTTAAGAATCATTTCTAAGTTTTCTACATATGTAAACTTATTTGATTCTTCCTGTGCTGGGAATCAAACCCAGGGCCTTGTACAAGGCAAATATCCCACCTCTATGATATGTAAAATTAGTAGAAAAGCTTTAGTTGTTATAGTCTACAAAGACTATTTTAAAACAAAACAGAAAATGGTAATGGGAATGCTTAAAGGTTTATTATTCCATTTCAAATTTATGAAAATAGAGGAATGACTGCATCTAATTTGGGGTCAAAATGAGCTAATTTGATCACTGTATTTAATATTTATTGTTTTTATGTATGGGTAATTTTCCAAAACAGTTAAAATATGTGTTAATTTTCATAAAATGTTTTAAGTCTTTATGTTGATTACTGAGCTCCAAATTTCACTTTAAAGCCTGTGTGTGTGTGTGTGTGTGTGTGTGTGTGTGTGTGTGTGTGTGTGTGTCTATCTGTCTGTCTGTCTGTCTAGGGACTGAATCCCAGGGCATTCTACCTCTGGGCTACATCCTCAGCCCTATTTTTTTTTTTTTTTGCGGTACTGGGGATTGAACTCAGGGGCATTCTACCTCCGAGCTACACCCTCAGCCCTATTTTTTATTCTTTATTTTGAAACCGAGTCTACCTAAGTTGCGGAGTGCCTCACTAGGTAGCTGAGGCTGGCCGCGAACCCGGATCCTTCGGTCTCAGCCTCCCGAATACTGGGATTACAAGCGTGCGCCACCATGCCTGACCTATTTTTTTTTTTTTTTTTTTTTGAAACAGGGTCTCACTAAGTTGCAGGGGACCTTGCTAAATTGTCAAGGCTGGATGCGAACCTTCAATCCTCCTGTCTCAGCCTACCAAGTACTGGGGATTACAGGCGTGTGCCATCACGCCCAGCTTTAAAAAGCCTCTTATCTAGAAAATCATAAATATACTCTAAAACTACCCTTCTCCACTCAAAAAGAACTAGGCAATTTCTACTTCTGTTCTTAGTAAATGTTTTTTTTTTTTTCGGTACTGGGGATTGAACTCAGGGGCATTCTACCTCCGAGCTATACCCCCAGCCCTGTTTTTTATTCTTTATTTTGAAACCGAATCTCACTAAGTTGCGGAGTGCCTCACTAGGTAGCTGAGGCTGGCCTCGAACCCGGATCCTCTGATCTCAGCCTCCCGAATGCTGGGATTACAAGCGTGCGCCACCACGCCCGGCCTTAGTAAATGTTTAATTACTATTTTTTTTTTTTTTTCGGTACTGGGGATTGAACTCAGGGGCATTCTACCTCCGAGTTATGCCCCCAACTCTGTATTTTTTATTCTTTATTTTGCAAACAGGGTCTAAGTTGCAGAGTGCACTAGGTAGCTGAAGCTGGCCGCGAACCCGGATCCTCCGGTCTCAGCCTCCCAAATGCTGGGATTACAAGCGTGCGCCACCACGCCCGGCTGTTTCTAGTTATTTATTTATTTATTTTTTTTTTTTGCGGTACTAGGTATTGAACTCAGGGGCATTCTACCTCCAAGCTACACCCCCAGCCCTATTTTTTATTCTTTATTTTGAAACCGAGTCTCACTAAGTTGCGGAGTGCCTCACTGTTTCTAGTTTTTTAAAAGTTAAGAATTTTGTGTACTGTTAAGGAATTAAAACACCACGAACTTTCTTTTGCAGTATTATTTAGCAATTGATGTTTTTATAATCAAAGTACAACTGGGTATCAAGAGTTGGTTTCTGAAACCAAGACAAATAACATACTTTTCTATAGCATCAAGATATATTAATCTGTATTTTTTATTTCCTACATACTTATTTGCTTACTGTATAACACTGTTTTGCAATGCATAAGAGAAGTGCAAATCACTTCTGAAATAGTAGCACTTTATTTTGAAAAAATACATTTCTTATTGTCTAATATTGCATATTTCAATGCAAATTAAAGTAGACTGAACCATACTGTTTAAACTATATTAAGAACACATTCTTGTTCATGAATGAATTCAATAAATAGCTATATTGTAAGGTTAGATGGTTTTTCAAAAATATTCACACTGAATTACTTGGTAGGAAAAAATACATATTTTGGGATGTATTTAGCTTATTCAATGAAGTCTTATATAACTAAAAAATATGGTGTTAAACTGACTAAAACACAAAACTACTTAAATAACGAGTATTTATGGAAAAAAGTCAGGATATAGTAGACAATTCAGATGTGCAGAGGGGGTTGTTTCCACCATTTATTCACAGTAATTTTTTGAGGCATAGCTCTTAACCAAATGGGTAGAAGTTTTAACCAAGAAAAAGTCAGTCTCTTTGTTCACTATTATACATAACTATGTTTTTTTTCTGATGAAACTATTTTAACAGATGAAAAGTAACTAATGCCTGCTTTAAAAATGTACTTCATCATTTATTGGGTATTTCATTTTAAGAGTATTAAGATAAAGATATGGATATTAAAATATGGTGGGGTTATATGCTTTTTAAAATGCAAAATAGGGACACATTCCCAAAAAGGCTGAATAAAAATCTCTGCAAACACACTGCTCCATATTCTCCTTTCAGTGGAGACTACATTGTAGAAACAACATCTCTCTTAGAGAACAGTTGTAAGAAATAATGACTATCCCTAGAGATATTATACTCTCAACATTTTCTACTTCAGAAAAGTCAATTTTTATTCTGTTTAATATAAGGAGTTAGCTTTGGGGTGGAAAAAAGAATTTAGCTTTGGGATCAAATGAATCTTTCAGAATTTTAACCAAGTCAATTTAGTTGACTGGCATTAAGAACATTCAGGCCACACACATTTGTCCATGCTTCTTTCCCTGTAGTTGAAACGTCACTTCAGTCTTTTCCCATCTAAACAGTTTTAAGCCTCTGGGACAGAATGAATGCTGTAAACAGGCCAGTGATGAAGCACAGATTAAGTCCTTAATACATCATAAGTTTACTGTCCCTTCTCCCATTTAATTACGAAGCACCAAAACTGGAGCCAAGGTTTCAAAAGGTAATTTAACAGCAGGAACTATAATTTAATCACATCATGTCATATTACACTATGTAACATTATATATTTTGCCTACTGATATATAACATAGTTAAGTTTATTACAAGCATTATTTCCTAAGACTTATGGTATAAGTGCTTCTTTTCAAGTATTATCACTTATTTATTAGTGTTTATATTGTAACATTAAGTAAATCAATGATAATATATTGCAATGCATTGTGTCATTTCTCCCTACCCTGTGTTAAAGTATTATTAACAAAATCAATTAAGAAAAACAAGACAACTATTAAAACTGAAACAAGACTATCAACATCACAGATGTATGTCTGAGTAGCTCAACAGTGTCTTCCCCATAACATGTAGGTAATTTCATCAAAAAGGCTTCTATATCTAAGCTAGCATTATTTTAGCAGCAGCTAGTCTTCTGGACAAGTAGAACAAAAGTTTCAAGTGAAAAAGAGTTACTTGAGAAAACATCAACCCACATTACTAATAAAGAAGCAAACTGCTGGTGTCACTTTAACATAAAACTGTGTGTTTTCTATGTGTGATTTAGTTAATTTATGTAATAACAACAAAACTGGAGTTCTCATGGTACATCAATGAGATGGACTAATTGGTCAAGGAACCTCTTATTTGTTTTAATATTTAAATTGTAACAATACAATAACTAGAAAAAGTCAGTACCTTAGTGGCTTTAAGCCACATCAATTTCACTTTTTGTTTTTCAAAATAACAATGCAGTAAAATCTATGCTTCTGGTGATTGCAATACAGAATCCTTTTCTGAATAAAGAAACTGAAGTTTACTCAAGTAGAAGCTTTAAATAAGGTATATTATTTCCAATTACATACCAATCCTGCATGTTTGATATAAACTACATCAGGAAAGCTTAAACTGACTTGTAAATCTATATTCAGCTAAAGCTTCACATGAGCAGCAATGGAAATAGAGGTGCACTCAATGTACAACTTTTCAAAACTACTCCAAAAAACAAATGACAAAAAGTAGTTAAGAACAACTGAACATCTGTTGTGTGTACAGATGTAAAAGATGAATGGACCCTGTGTAGTTACTCGCACTGTTTGAACTGTACGAAGGTAGAATTAAGACTTAGTCCACTTCCATCTCTCCAGAGGATTTAGCATGCTGTGAGCTGTCTTTCGTTGTATCTGGTTTAGTTTCGGTGCCACCCTGTCCATCCGTTGGTCCATTATGTTCACTATTTGCTTTGTCTTCAGCAACTTCTACTTTTGGTTTGGGCTTGTAAATGATGGGGTTGCAGAAATTATCCAGCTCCTAAAGACATGAACAAAATAATTTTCAAAATTCGACTGTTAAACCTGGCACGGTGGCACAAGCCTATAATTCCAGTACTTGGGAGGTGAGACAGGAGGATTGTAGGTTCGTGGCCAGCCTCAGCAGCCTAGTGAGACCTTGTTTCAAATTAATAAAAACAAAATAGGGCTGGGGGTGTAGCCTGGAGGTAGAATGCGCATGAGTCAATCCCCAGTAACACACACACATTAATTTTTCCTAAATTTCCAGATAATGTCATATTCCTGAAATGTGTTAGTTAGCTCAGCTACAAAACTTTCTTCAGATGCGTCAAGAAGGGTCACCTTCTGGCAGTGAAGAAACTACTGTTTCACAATAGTTTTTGTATATAACCTTCCTAAAACTTGTTTCCTTGTAAAATACATACAATTTTCTTTGGCAGGAATAATTTTAAATTCTTCGAGTTATGCCAAATGCTTTGAATATTATGAGAATTGTCAAATAACACCTTTTTTATAACTGAAATATTTCAACATTTATATAAAAAATTTTAATATTGGAATCATAAATATGCACAATAACTATTTTTGAAAACAGCTGAAGGAAAAACAAGCCATGAAATAAAATACAATGTAGTAATTTAAATGAAATATGGGGTGTGCTTTGGATTTTTTTGCTTCTTACACAGAAATAAAAGACTGTTACATGAGACTATTAAAAATATTTGTGTGTATGGTAGTGGGGATTGAATCCAGGGACATTGTACCTTTTAGCTACATCTCCAGCCCTATTTTATTTTTTTGTTTTGAAACAGGGGCTTCCTAAGTTGCTGAGTCTGGCTACATTGCTGAGGCTAGCCATGAATCTGCGATCCTGTCTCAGTCTCCCAACTACAGGGATTACAGGTGTGCAACACCAAGTCCAACTGAATTACTTTTGAAATTTAAAAGCAAGCCTGTGTGATAAATTTAAAAAAAAAAAAAGATATTCCACACCTAGGATCATTGAAAAAGTTAGCAAAATGAAAGATTAGCCTTAAGTTTCTGTTTTTCTAAGTTCTGCCAGTTGATCATTTCTTAAAAGTCAGTCTTGAATCTGTGAAGAAAGGGAATTTGAGTTTCTTACCTTTGACTTTGCAGCTATGTCTGCCACTTTGACCACAGGCTCTTGGGTGAGACTTAACTTGTTCTGTGCATTCATCTTGCTGTTCAGCCAACTCATTGCATCGCTGATGTACTTTTCAACTTTTTCTACTTCAGCAGGATCCAAGTGATCATATCTTTCATCCTATTAAAAAAGTTTTATTTAATGTGACTGAGTTTTTGGCAAATTAATTGATAAATTCTGCTTAAAAGATTTAGATTCTTACTAACTGTATACCTCACATCAACTCATGTGAAGTCACATACAAATACCATGTAAAATTGAAAGGAGAAAAAGATAAAACCTGTATGGGTTTAGAAAGGAGAGGTTTTTCTGAAGAAGTGAGATTTGGAAAAGAATGGTTAGAAAATATTCAGTGGGAAGGAAGGAAGCTGCATGAAATGGAATTTTCTAGAGGGTAGGAAATTAGGTGAGCAGGCATATAGCAAGCTAAACAAAAAATTCTGATACACAACAGAATAATATGCTCAGTTTTTGAAAAAGAGAATAACATAAAATTCTATCCAAAAAAGAAAATTATTAAAAAAATTCTCAACAGCTGGGTATGGTGGTGCACACTCGTAATCCCAGTACTTGGGAGGCTGAGACAGGAGGATTGCAGGTTCAAGGCCACCTCAGCAACTCAGTGAGGCCCTCTACAACTTAATGAGACCCTATTTCAAATAAAGGAATAAAATACAGCTGGAGGTGTAACTCGGAGGTAGAATGAAGGCCCCTAGGTTCAATACCCAGATCCGCACAAAAAAAAAAAAAAAAAAAAAAAAAAAAAAAAAAAAAAAAAAAAAAAAAAAAAAAAAAAAAAAAAAAAAAAAAAAAAAAAAAAAAAAAAAAAAAAAAAAAAAAAAATTAAACGAAGGGCAAGGGATGCAACTCAATGGCACAGTGCACCTGGGTTTAATGCCCAATATTTGGGGGTGGGGGTGGGATAAAAGCCACAGATTTTAAATTTATCGAATCCTCTTCAATGCAAAAATTAAGTTTTTAAAGTTTGGTACACAAAATCTCTGAAAATTAGTAGCGACAACTGCTGCATTGTAGCTGAGAACTTTTAGAAACCCCGGCCCCCTTTTCCAGATCTTGCACGCTTGCCGTTGCCACCAGTGGGGTTGTGGACCCAATACCTTGTTTCTGTATGCTTCGATCACTTTCATGACGAGTTGGATCTTCTTTCCCAAGTCGTTTAAAGATTTTGGTCTCTCTTCATGTTCCATATGCTTCATCTGAATCGGCTGGCCATATTTCTGTTAATGTGACAAGTTTTTTAAAAAGAACACATTAGTTTTTTTTTTTGGTACTGGGGATTGAACTCAGGGGCATTCTACCTTCGAGCTATACCCCCAGCCCTATTTTTTATTCTTTATTTTGAAACTGGGTCTAAGTTGTGGAGGGCCTCACTAGGTAGCTGAGGCTGGCCGCGAACCCGGATCCTCCAGTCTCAGCCTCCCAAATGCTGGGATTACAAGCGTGCGCCACCATGCCCAGCTTTATTACTTAGTTTTGGGGGTTTTTTTTTGCGGTACTGGGGATTGAACTCAGGGGCATTCTACCTCCGAGCTACACCCCCAGCCCTATTTTTTATTCTTTATTTTGAAACCGAGTCTCACTAAGTTGCGGAGTGCCTCACTAGGTAGCTGAGGCTGGTCGCGAACCCGGATCCTCCGGCCTCAGCCTCCCGAATGCTAGGATTACAAGCGTGCGCCACCATGCCCAGCTTTATTACTTAGTTTTAACAGAACACTTTTCATTGGCCCTTACAGGATGATAAATAGGAAGATGGCCAGATTAAAATATGTTCCCTCTTAGCTGGGCATGGTGACGCATGCTTGTAATCTCAGTACTTGGGAGGCGGAGACAGGAGGATCTGGGTTCGCTGGCAACCTCGGCAACTTAGCGAAACCCTATTTCCAAATAAGATTTAAATTGGGCTGGGGGTGTAGCTCAAAGGTAGAAAGCCTCTGGAGTTCAATCCCCAGTACCAATAAATAAATTAATAAATAAATAAAATGTTTCCTCTTATTTCCCTACAAAGAAGTGATTTCCATCAGCTAGTTGTCTTTTTTTTTTTTTTTTTTTTTTTTTTGCTCTACCTCTGAGCTACACCCTCGGCTCTATTTTTTATTCTTTATTTTGAAACAGGGCCTCACTAAGTAACTGACGCTGGCTGTGAACCTGTGATCCTCCTATCTCAGCCTCCCAAGTACTGGGATTAAAGTGTGCATACCATGCCTGGCTATTAAAATGTTTTTGAAAGAGGAGCAGTAAGAGCCCAGACTAATTCACAGGTGTATTAAAGCACTGCTATAGTCTACACTGAGGAGGAAGGACTGAAACCTCTCTTCATCCTTTCCATATAAGCTTCTCTCTTATGGTAATGTTCAGAGTGGGGAGAGGGTGGATAGCAAGCATCAATAGTGGTCTTTCTTTAAAATCATACCACTGACCTAGAAACAGGGGACCTGTTGGCCAAGCCTCCTTATTTCTTTATGAAAGGACATTCAGGAGCAGGGGCATTGTTCTTCAAGTCCTTAGCTGGCCAGGTGTCTCCATCAGTTGCAGTGTGGAGACAGCACAGGCCAGTGTGGTACTACTCCCCCAAATCACAACAGTGAGAGGGAACAGGGCAGGCAGTGAAGGGTGAGTCCTCTAACAGGTAAGACATTTCAGCGATACACAGCTTGGGTAAAAGATGGAACCCTGATCATCTGCTAATCATTCATACTTGAGTATCATGGTCTTGCATTCTTTGATTTCAAAGATCACACAGCACTACTGGTTTCAAATTCTTTCAAAATTAGAAATTTCCTGTTATCTCTGACATAGTAATTTCTTACATAGTTATTAAAGCACATATCTAATAATCCCACTACTGGGTACATATCCGTAGTAAATAAGATCAGTTTATTGAAGTGATATCTTCACTCCCAAGTCCATCATATTATTATTCTTAAAAGCAAAGAGGTGGGATTTTCTTTGTGAATAGATAAAGATGCCATTCAGCCTTAAGATAGAAGGAAATATTTCATTTTGATGTAATCTCACATCATAATGAAAGCATATTTTTATGTATTTATTTATTTATTTGGTACTGGGGGTTGAACCCAGAAGCAATCTACCTCCAAGTTATAACCCCAACCTGATTTTTTTTTTTTTTTTTTTTTCGGTACTGGGGATTGAACTCAGAGGCATTCTACTTCCGAGCTATACCCCCAGCCCTATTTTTTTATTCTTTATTTTGAAATCGGGTCTCACTAAGTTGTGGAGTGCCTCACTAGGTAGCTGAGGCTAGCCTCGAACCCGGATCCTCCGGTCTCAGCCTCCCGAATGCTGGGATTACAAGCGTGTGCCACCACGCCCGGCTCCAACCTGATTTTATTTCTTATTTGGAACAGGGTCTCACAAAGTTGCAGAGGGCCTGGTTGAGTTGCTGAGGCTGGCTTCCTGGGATCCTCCTGTCTTAGCCTCCCAAGTACTGGGATTACAAGTATGAGTCACTACATCTGGCTATAAAAGTATATTTAAAAAAGAAAGAAAGCCGGGCGTGGTGGCGCACGCTTGTAATCCCAGCATTCGGGAGGCTGAGACCGGAGGATCCGGGTTCGCGGCCAGCCTCAGCTACCTAGTGAGGCACTCTGCAAGTCAGTGAGACTCAGTTTCAAATTAAAGAATAAAAAATAGGTCTGGGGGTATATCTTGGAGGTAGAATGCCCCTGAGTTCAATCCCCAGTACCGAAAAAAAAAAAAAAAAAAGAAAAAGAAAGAAAGAAAAAGTCCTGTCACCACTTGAATCTATAGGATATTATACTAAGTTAGAAAGAAAAAAAATACTGCATAATATCACTTTTATGTTGAATCTAAAAAGGGTGAACTCATAAAAGCAGAGTAAAATGGGGGTTACGAGTTGTGGGGGAGGGAGAAATGAAGAGGTGTTGGTCAAGAAACACACACATGTTCTCCTAATTCATGAGAAGTTCAAGGGTAAGTTCAGGAGAAATAAGTTCAAGGGATAGTACTGAACAACATGGTGACTACAGTTAATAATGAAATATATATTTGAAAACTGCTGAGTAGATTTTAAGTACTTTGACTAAAAAGTGTGTGAGGTAATGGATCTGTGAAAATAGCTTTGACTTAGCCAGACTTGGTGGCAGATGCTTGTAATCCCAGTACTTGGAGGCTAAGATAGGACCACCAGAGATTCGAGGACAGCCTCAGCAAGTAGTGAGACTCTCATCAAACCTAGTGAGACCCTGATTCAAAGTAAAAATAAAAATAAAATAGGGCTGGGGTGCAGCTCAGAGATAGGATACCCCTGGGGGTTCAATCCTCAGTAAAACGCACGCACACACACACACACACTAATTTTTACCTTTAGTTCTTGAAGCTTATCCACATAAACTTGTTTAGGCTGGTCCTCTCCTTCTTCATAAAGCCAATTTTCTGTGTCTTCTAATATCGCACCCAATTTATTCATCTCCTAGTTATACATTTAAGAGACACTAATTACAAATGCTTTCCATAAGAAATAAAGACCATGAAGGCAAGACAGGATTTTTTTCAAGTTAAACTTCAGATTTTTTTTTAACTTTTCTTATTCATAAACATATTTTTACCATACTTCTACAATTTGGAAAAACAAGAATCACTGCCATATAGTCTCAAGAAGATTAACAACAGTAACAAATTTGATATCCTTATCAGACTTACTTCTGGAGTGATGAATTTTTCATAGACAGTGACCAGTTTGTCTCTAAGCTCATAGACATACTCTTCAACAGCATTCTTGGCATCATTTCTCTCTTTCTCTAATTTATCCTGCATTATCATCTTCCCCTATTAAGAAAGTTCCACATTAACTATTTTAAGGATATACATTACTGAAACACAAATCAAAGTCATAATGAGATCTCATTTCGTACCTATTAAGAGAAGTATATTAAATAAACAAAAAGCATGGAAAATAAGTGTTCCAGAGGATGTGGAGAAACTAAAACCTCATACGTTAATGGTAGGAATGTAAAATGCTGCAGCTACCATGGAAACACTTTGCAGGTTTCTCCAAAAGCTCAACATAGAATTATAATTTCACTCCTGGCAATTCTCCTGAGCATATACCCAAAGGAATGGAATTCAGGGACTCAAACAGGTATTTGTATGCCAATATTAACTGCCAATAACAGAGAGGTACAAATTTTTTTTTTTTTTTTTTTTTTTTGCGGTACTGGGGATTGAACTCAGGGGCATTCTACCTCCGAGCTACACCCCCAGCCCTATTTTTTATTCTTTACTTTGAAACCGAGTCTCACTAAGTTTCGGAGTGCCTCACTAGGTAGCTGAGGCTGGCCGCGAACCCGGATCCTCCGATCTCAGCCTCCCAAATGCTGGGATTACAAGCGTGCGCCACCACGCCCGGCTTAGAGAGGTACAAACTTAAGTGTCCATAACAGATGGATAAACAAAATGTATAGACATACAATGGAATAATAGTCTTTTTTTTTTCTGGAATTGGGGGTTAAACCCTGGGGCATTCTACCTCTAAGTCCCACTCCCAGCCCTATTTTTAATTCTTTATTTTGAAACAAGGTCTCACTAAGTTGTGGAAGACCTCACTAAGTAGCTGAGGCTGGCTGCGAACCTGTGATCCTCCTGTCTCAGCCTCCCAAGTACTGGGATTACAAGCATATGCCACCATGCCTGGCTGAATATTAGTCTTAAAAAGGAACATTCAAGACATATACTGCCTGAAATAGGCCAGGCACGAAAGGTTATGTATTGTCTGATTCAATTTATGTGATTTATCTAGAAGAGGCAAATTCACAAAGGTGGAAAGGGCATTGAGAGTTTATTGAAGACTAGGAGAAAGAAAGAATGGGGACTAATGGTGGCAGAGTTTCAGTTGGGACAATAAAGAAATTATGAAAATAATGGTAATGGCTGTACAACACTGAGTGTAATTAATGCCATCGAACTATACATTTAAAAATGGTAAATATGTTCAGGCTTGGTGGCACATACCTGTAATCCTAGTACTTGAGAGGCTGAGACAGGACTGCAGGTTCAAGGCCAGCTTCAGCAACTTAGTGAGGCCCTCTGCAACTTACTAAGACACTGTTTTAAAATAAAAAAGGGCTGGGGAGCCGGGCGTGGTGGCGCACGCTTGTAATCCCAGCATTCGGGAGGCTGAAACCGGAGGATCCGGGTTCGAGGCCAGCCTCAGCTACCTAGTGAGGCACTCCACAACTTAGTGAGACCCGGTTTCAAAATAAAAAGAATAAAAAAATAGGACTGGGGGTGTAGCTTGGAGGTAGAATGCCCCTGGGTCCAATCCCCAGTACCGCAAAAAAAAAAAAAAAAAAAAAAAAAAAAAGGGCTGGGGGTGTAGCTCAGAAGTAGAATGCCCTTGGGCTTAACCCCCCCCCCTACAAAGTAAATATGGCAATTTTTTTTTCTCAAGGAGATTGAACCCAAGGACATTCTACCTCCGAGCTACACCCCCAGTGCTATTTTTTATTCTTTTTATTTTGGAACAGAGTCTCACTAAGTTGCGGAGGGCCTCACTAAATAGCTGGGGTTGACCGCCAACCTGGATCCTCCAGTCTCAGTCTCCCAAGTCTCCCAAGTACTGGGATTACAAGCATGGGCCACCACACCCGGCTGGCAAATTTTATGCTATATATTTTTTATCACAATTTAAAAAACGTTAATGTAGCCGGGCATAGTGGCGCTTGTAATCCCAGTACTTGGGAGGCTGAGACAGGAGGATCACAGGTTTGCAGTCAGGCTCAGCTACTTAGTGAGGCCCTCTGCAACTTAGTGAGACCCTGTTTCAAAAATAAAGAATAAAAAATAGGGCTGGGGGTGCAGCTCAGAGGTAGAATGACCCTGAGTTCCATCCCCAGTACAAAAAAAAAAAAAGTTAATGTAATATACCAAAAATCATTCTGTACTTTACAATAAGTGAACTGTATATTTGAATAAAGTTGATGAACAGAACAAAACAAAACACAGACTGTGTCATTATACATACTCAGGTTTAAACCATGGTTTCCCCACTTAACAGTTTGAGATACCAAGAAAACCACCTGTTTTAAAGATTGATGCAATAAATGTAAAATATTTAGTATCAGGCCTAGCATGTAACAGGAGGGAATACAGTACAAGGGCTTTGGGGATTGATCACCTAGATCCAAATTCAGGTTATTCTTGGACCTTAGATTCTAATTTAGTACACTTATGCCTCAGTTTTCTCATCAATAAAATGTAAACCTGTAATAGTACTTCACAGGTTTGAGGATTAAATAAGATATCAAAGCGTTTAAAGATGTTAGCAGCCAGGAGTGATGATGCACACTTGTAATACCAATACTTGGAAGGCTGAGACAGGAAGATCACAGATAAAAAGTCAACCTCAGCAACTTAGCAAGCCGAACCTAACAAATAAATAATAAGACAGGAGTGGGCTGGGGGTGTAGCTCAGAGGTAGAATGCCTCTGGATTCAATTCCCCACAAAACACACACACAAACACACACACACACACACACACACATGGGTACCACCGTGTGTGATGGCACATGCCTATAATTCCAGTACTTGGGAGGCCGGAACAGGATTGCAGGATTGCAGCCTCATTAACTTGGAAAGACTCTCAGCAACTTAGAGAGATCCTGTTTCAAAACAAAAAATATAAAGGGCTGGGGGTATAGCTCAGTGGTAGAATGTCTCTGGGTTCAGTCCCCAGTACTTCCTCGCCCTACACACACAATGAAAAGCCAGGTGTGAGCCAGGCGTGGTGGCGCATGCTTGTAATCCCAGCATTTGGGAGGCTGAGACCAGAGGATCGGGGTTTGCAGCCAGCCTCAGCTACCTGGTGAGGCACTCTGCAACTTAGTGAGACTTGGTTTCAAAATAAAGAATGAAAAATAGGGCTGGGCGTGGTGGCGCATGCTTGTAATCCCAGCATTCGGGAGGCTGAGACCGGAGGATCCGGGTTCGAGGGCAGCCTCAGCTACCTAGTGAGGCACTCCGCAACTTAATGAGACCCGGTTTCAAAATAAAGAATAAAAAATAGGACTGGGGGTGTAGCTCGGAGGTAGAATGCCTCTGAGTTCAATCCCCAGTACCACAAAAAAAAAAAAAAAAAAAAAAT
>PVLC010010147.1:11143-51576 GCA_004027655.1 Graphiurus murinus | reverse complement strand
TTGGCGGTACTGGGGATTGAACTCAGGGGCATTCTACCTCCGAGCTATACCCCCAGCCCTATTTTTTATTCTTTATTTTGAAACTGAGTCTCACTAAGTTGCGGAGTGCCTCACTAGGTAGCTGAGGCTGGCCTCGAACCTGGATCCTCCGGTCTCAGCCTCCCGAATGCTGGGATTACAAGCGTGCGCCACCACGCCCGGCTTATTCTTTATTTTTGAAACAGGGTCTCACTAAGTTGCGGAGGGCCTCACTAAGTAGCTGAGGCTGGCTGTGAACCTGGATCCTCCGGTCTCAGCCTCCCAAGTAATGGGATTACAAGCATGAGCCACTATGCCTGGCTTCTAGAACTCCCTTTTAAGGAATCTGAAATATTTTTATAACAACTCTCCCAGTGGTACTAGAACATTTGGGTTACACCTGTGATGCAATGTTTTATATATACAAGGTGCAGACCAACAACCTTTTCTTATTACTTCCCACTGAAAGGGTTTCTCAAAATTTATTTATTTTTATTTTTTTATTTTTTTCCGGTACTGGGGATTGAACTCAGGGGCATTCTACCTCCGAGCTATACCCCCAGCCCTATTTTTTATTCTTTTATTTTTGAAACCGAGTCTCACTAAGTTGCGGAGTGCCTCACTAGGTAGCTGAGGCTGACCTCGAACCCGGATCCTCCGGTCTCAGCCTCCCGAATGCTGGGATTACAAGCGTGCGCCACCACGCCCGGCTTCTCAAAATTTAGGGTCCATCCCTAGATTGTTTTCAATCAGTTCCCTTTACTAATTTCTTCCTATGGAATAAGTGTGACTTTGCTTATCTCATTCCTTTATCAAGTAATACAGACTGCAAATGATCATGGTTCATCTTACTTCCTACCCTCAGCTGAAATTTATACTTTAGCCCTACCTAAGTTTGCTTGTTTTGGTAGTGGGGTTGATCCAGGAACATTCTACCGCTAAGCGACAACTTCAGCTTTTCTTTCTTTTTTTTTAAAATTTGAAACAGGGTCTCATTAAGTTGCTGAGGCTGGCGTCAAACCTGGCTTCAAACCTGTGATCTTCCTGCCTCAGCCTTCCAAGTACTGGGATTACAGGTGTGCACCACCATGCCCTGCTTAGATAAATTTTTGCAACTTTTCTTCCCCTGCAATTTAGTAACTTGTAGTTTCAATAAATGTATCCTTTGTTCTAGCTCCTCCTAACCACAAAGGAACTACTTAACAGCTTCTATTACTTCAAACATTTCTAACATAATCTCCAATATTTAGAGTTGCTAATCCCAGTATTTGGAAGCTGAGGCAAGAGGATTGCAGTTTCATAGCCAGCCTCAGTTACTTAGTGAGGCCCTCTGCAACTTAGTGAGACCTTGTTTCAAAAATAAGGAATAAAAAATAGGGCTGGGAGTGTAGCTCAGAGGTAGAATGCTCCTGGGTTTAATCCCCAGTACCACAAAAACAAAAACAAAATGTTTAATATACTGGTACTTCTTTACCATGCTACTCAGAAAAGGGCTTTGGGAATTCTCTTGTACAATAAGGATTTGTACAACACAACTAGTATAATATGTGTTGATACTTGCTATATACCAATTCCTATGTTAACAGGCTTTACAAATTTATTTTTTTTTTGTGGTGCTGGGGATTGAACCCAGGGGCATTCTACCTTTGAGCTACACTCCCAGCTCTATTTTACTTTTACTTTGAAACAGGGTCTCGCTAGGTTGATGAAAGTGTCACTACTTGCTGAGGCTGTTCTTGAACCTGCAATCCTCCTGTCTCAGCCTTCCAAGTACTGGGATTACAGGTGTGCGCCACCATGCCTGGCTCAAATTCATTTAATATAACCCTAGAAGATAGATACTATAACCAAAACACTCATTTTAAGATGAGGAAACCAAAGCACAGAAAAGTTCCTTGCCTAAGGTTACAAAGCTAAAAAGCAGTGGAACTTGGGATGTGGGTTCAATCTATTTTTCTAATAACCAGGCAATAGTGCAATATTAAGCAAAATGGCCCAAAGAAATCACAGATCAGATAAATAAGCTATGCTTTACTATCATTTTCATTCAGTGATGACCTTTTCAATAGGATAACTTTAGCTGAAGTCAATATAAATATCATCTGTAAGATTTCATTAAATATTACATCAAGTGGTGCTAAAAACTGTGTCCTTAATGGCTAATACCATTTCATTAGGAAAATTTTTGATAAACAAATGTAAAATCCAACTGAAAAAAAAATGGAGATAATCACAAGGAAGAATTTAATATGCATGGAGAAATCCTGCCCTTTATTTTGTGTATCACTTCAACACTAAGGCCTGAACTATTTCTCTTAAACTCTAGAAATCCATTTCAAGTTTTATCACTGTTTATGCCTTTTCTTGTACTCTACCCCTCAAGGTAAGTATGGGCATAAGAAGAATGTCTGGTGGAGGAAGTCCCACTGAATTAAACTTTACCATTACAATATTCCAACTCAATCAGCAGGGTGGTATTGTCCATGAAGTGATTGTAGTAGGCAATAATGTTGTCATGCTGCAGCAGTGCCAGAATAACAATCTCATTCAAGGCATCACGACGTTCCTTCTCAGACAATCGGGTCAAATCAACTTCCTTCCACACAACCAGTGAGTCATCCTACAACACAGTAACGGAGGTATTGTGCTTTCTTCTTGCCCAGCAGCGAATGAATCCATGCCCGGATCTGTAAGCCTAGAAAGAAAACTTCCTAGAGGGGCAAAGATTGACTCTTTTTATTTTTCCCTTTAAATAGACTTTAAAGGTTCTGCATACAATTGAACATTATAATTTACTGCAGGACTGGGAAAAGTAAAGCATTAAGATTACTTAGTTACTTATACTTATTACTTTGTGGCTATACCTAAATTGCACTAATGGAAGTTCCAAGTAAAAATATAGGATAGTAGCAGATGTCAAAGATTCTACTGAGGATGGCTTTAAGACTGTTAGTCAACAAGGAGGTTGCTGCAGGGTTTGAATATTGGAGAAGAACTGGCTAGCAGTATCTATAGTTGACCACAGCTTCTTGTAAAATAAAAATACTAAACTTGCCTCTTATTTTTATAAATGAAGACTTCCCTAGTGATTTTCATTTACCTCTTCTGGATAAGAATAAGTCATGGCCCATTATGCATGTTTATAATCTCCTGTTCACACTTGTATCATGTTTTTCTCTATTGAAAACTTACCTGTAGTTCCTCATGTCTATTTGTTCCCTTTTATCATGCCTTTAATACTTTACTGATATTGTTTCACAGTCCACAAGCATCCACCTAACTCACCCTCCCCATCCTTTTGAATGCCTCTGCCTTCAAAAAAGGAAAACTTTACGAACCGGGAATGGTGGTGCATGCTTGTAATCCCAGTACTTGGGAAGCTGAGACAGGAGGATCTCAGGTTCAAAGCCAGTCTCAGCAATTTAGTGAAGCTCTCAGCAACCTAGCAAGACTCTATTTCCAAATACAAAACAAAACAGTCTGGGGGGTATAGCTTGGAGACAGAATGCCTCTCTGTTCAATCCCCAGTATCACCAAAAAAAACTTTGATGAACATTTTACTGTACATTTATTCAATATAATCATTCCTTTAATTTTCAACTCTCATGCACTGAAATAGTATTTGTTCATTCTTTTCATTTATATGCATACACAACTGAAATACTATTTAATATGATTAACTTGTTTTCTCACTGAAATACCTTCTAGAAGAAAAAGGCTGCTTCTAATTAAGCTTTCTTAAATTCACAGATCTAGTGAATTTGACTATATGGAGGATACTATACAGTTCTGGGGAATTGTAATAAAATTTAACTAGTAATCAAATTCAATAGCATAATAATGGAAGGGGATGGGCAAGAAGACGTGAAACTAGTCCTAGTCCAAGGTTTACTTCTAATCTTTAAGCATGCAAGTCATTTAAATATACGATCAGTTTCTCTAATAAACAGGAATAATAATGCCTGTCCTTTTTCTCATATTGAGGACAAGTAAGAAAACAGACTACTAAGAATAAGAGAAACTCTAACATCCTAACAGTAACATCGCATAAGGATACAAAGAATATTTAAAGATAATTCTTTCGAAACCACCTCTCCTCTTCATCTTGCAGGTTTAAACTTATGCTGAGGGCTGGGAGTGTAGCTTAGTGGTAGAACAGCTTAATGGTAGAGCATTTTCCTACCAAGCAAAACCAAAACAACATATGCTGGCTTAGAACAGACAACAGATGGATCACTGATGGATGAATCACCTTCAGTAACCCCAGCAAGTTCTCATTAAGTTTATCCTAGAGCTAAAGTTTTAAGACTCCAGTGATCAAGTCCAATTTATAGTTAGTTTTGGAAGTGCTACAGGGTTTTAAATCAGTATACATTCTTAACTCGGGAGTCAGTGATCCATGGATTTCTGCAAAGGATGTGCAGATGTGCAAATGTGGATGGAAGGAGGTAAGATTACTTTGCTTATGTTGGATTCTCAAAGGGGTCCTTGTTCTCACAACAGTTAAGAGCTAAGGCTTAAAATGCACCAAAAAAGCGTTTCCCATGCATAAATGCTGTATGAGAAACATGAATGAAACAAAACAATGTTCTTCCCTGTGATGTTCGAGAAAAAAACTCCAATTTAGTTACCACTTCTGAACTTAATGACAAAACCTGCAGCTGGTATGGGTGGGTATTTTTGAAGCTCCGCACCTCCTCCCACCCGGACCTTGAAGAACTATGCAACCTGAGAGGAAGGAAGTTTTGGCAACACCTCATATTCGTATACCACTTCCCCTTACAGTTTTTAAAGCACTTCTGATTCACAAAATAACCTTAAAAAAAAAAAAAAAGATGATTTCTAAAGTAGGTGTCACTAAATTCATTTTACAGATGAGGAAATTAAAACTCGGAGACGTTTCGGTGATTTGTTCGGCTTCCCCAGGTTTAACAAAAATGACCAGTTAGTGAAATTAGTGATCTAAAGAATTTCTAGTGCAGTTGGAGACCCTGAAACATGTAGCCTGCGGGTGTCTAAACATCAAATGAATAGGAACGCAGAGAAAGCCCGGTGCCGGCAGGGGCTGGGAAGCACCACCGGGAAGCAGGGGTAGGGACAGCCCGGCAGCGGCCGGAGCCGAGCGCCGCTACCTCGGTGCGGCGGTACAGCGTGGCCTCCCCGAAGGCGCCGCGGCCCAGGACGCGGATGGGGATGTAGTGCAGCTCCTCCTGCTCCGCCGCGCCGCCGCCGGCCCGCGGCACCGGACTGGCGCTGGGCCCCGAGCCCGAGTCCCCGCCACCCCCGGACTCGTTCCCAAAGTCCGAGTTGATGGAATCGCAGTGTCGCTCGTACTCGCCCAACACGGACATGGCGGCGACCGCGGCTGTCCGGGACCCGCCTGCGTGTCTCCGGCGGCGCTGACCTCGCAGCGCTCGACTGGCTTCAGATGCCGGCCGGCGGTGCAGTCAGCCTCGCAGCTCCGCGAGGATCCATGGTGGCTCCTGCCCCCTGACCCGGAAGCAGATCTCGGTGCTTCCGGTCCGGCAAGGATTCCCCCGCCTGCGCTTGCCCACTCTTTTAGTCCTGCTGCCCAGGCTTCCCGCCCGCGGGGCCCGCTGGTGGGGAAAGTGTGGCCTCTCGCCGGGTTTGCTGAGAGCGTGGTGAGGACCGCGTGGAACCGACCGAACGGCTTCCGCAGGGTCAAGGGCGTCGCCCCAGGGTCGGCTTCCCTGCATCCCTGGCCAGGTTCTCTTGGAGCCAGGCCTGTCACAAGAGCTGCGACTGGATAAGCAGTCCCCTCCAACGTTGGACAGCGATCTTGTTTAAAAGGAGATATTATAGTCGTTATGGTAAAAATATAATAGCAAGTTCAAGTACTTGCCTTCTGTCATCTCGGTGGGTCCAGTTCTTCTAGGACCATTCTAGGTTCCTTCCTCTTCTTCAGAACTTCAAAAATTAAAGTCAGGCCGGGCGTGGTGGCGCGCGCTTGTAATCCCAGCATTTGGGAGGCTGAGACTGGAGGACCCGGGTTCGCGGCCAGCCTCAGCTACCTAGTGAGGCCCTCCGCAACTTAGTGAGACCCTGTTTCAAAATAAAGAATAAAAAATAGGGCTGGGAGTATAGCTCGGAGGTAGAATGCCCCTGAGTTCAATCTCTAGTACTGCCAAAAAAGAAAAAGAAAAAAAATATATATATGTATGTGTGTGTGTGTGTGTGTGTGTGTGTGTGTGTGAGCTCTCCTGACACTCTCCTCCTACTTCTCTTTTTCCAGATTCAACATTCTTCTGTGTTTTTCTAGATCTTTGATAGCCTGCTCTGAAGAAATATTCTTTTGAGCAGTAGGTGCTAGAAACTGTATTTAGGAATAGAGGATCTGCAGGAAGATGCTCCCTATCTTCAAACCACCAAGAGAACTGTGATACAAGGAACAATACTGTTTCATCAATTATGTGACCTTGAGCAATTTCACATGGCCAAACTTTTTTTTTTAAATGAAATTGTGGGAATATGGCCTATATCACAAGGGTTAACAGCTAACATTTGTTGAGTATAACATTCTGGGCACTATGCGAAATATTTTCTATGCATTGGGGCACTTTTAGGGGGAGGGATTGAACCCAGAGGCATTGTACTTCTGAGCCACACCTCCAGCCCTATTTATTTATTCTATATTATTATTACTTGTAGTATTGGGGCTTGAACCAGGGACATTCTACCTCTGAGTTACACCCCCATCCTTTTTTATTTTTGTTTTGGAACAGGGTCTCACTAGGTTGCTGAGAGTCTCGGTATGTTTCTGAGGCTGTCCTCAAACCTGTGATCCTCAGTTCTCAGCCTCCCAAGTATTGGGATTACAGATGTAAGCCACCACTCCTGGCTCCTTTTTTATTTTGAAACAGGGTCTCGCTAAATTGCTGAGGTTGGCCTCAAACTGAATATCCTCCTGTCTCAACCTCCCAAGTACTGGGATTACAGGCTTTGGCCACCATGCCTGGTGCATTATGGCACTTAATCCTTACATTATTTCCATTTTACAGACACTGAGATACAGAGAGGCTAAGACTTTTGCTCACTGTGACACAGCTGCCAAAGTGGAGTTAGGAAGTCAAACCTAGCAATCTGTGTCCAGAGCCATGAAAGAACAGTATATAATGGAGCTAAGAGAAGGTCATGTAGCTGGAGTCCAACATGCATGTGAAGTAGAAGCAGAAGATACAAACTGAGTGTGGTGGCACATGCCTGTAATCCCAGTACTTGGGAGGCTGAAACAGTAGGATTGCAGGTTCAAGGACAGCCTCAACAGTCAGGTGTGGTGGCACACGCTTGTAATCCCAGTACTTGAGAGACTGAGACAGGAGGATCTGGGTTCTTGGCCAGCTTCAGCTACTTAGTGAGGCCCTCTGCAACTTAGTGAAACCCTGTTTCAAAATAAAGAATAAAAAATAGGATTGGGGGTATATCTCAGAGGTAAAATGCTCCTGGTTTCAATCTCCAGTACTGCCAAAAAAAAAAAAAGGACAGCCTCAGCAAGTAGTGAGACTCATCAACCTAGCAAGACTCTGTTTCAAACATAAAATAGGCCTGGGGGTGTAGCTTGGAGGTAGAATGTTCCTGGGTTCAATCCCTGGTACCAAACACACACACACACACACACACACACACACACACACACACACAGGCACACACTCGCAGCAGAAGATACAGCCTCAAATGTTTCACACATTTGGTGTTTCCTGTGAGCAATCAAAAATTATTGGAGAGTTTTTAAAGAGTAGTATATATGGGTTTTTTTTTTTTGTTTTTTGGTACTGGAGATTGAACTCAGGGGCATTTTACCTCTGAGCTACACCCCCAGCCCTATTTTATTTTTATGTTTGAAACAGGGTCTCACTAGGTTAATGAGAGAGCCTCATTACTTGCTGAGGCTGTCCTTGAACCTGCAATCCTCCTGTCTCAGCCTCCCAAGTACTGAGATTACAAGTGTATGCCACTACCCCCGGCTAGGAGTATATATATTTAGTGACTATATGTCTCAATTTCCTGGGGGAAGTCTCAGCTTATGTCTCCTTTTCCCTAGCATAATTAAGCTCTCCCCCCACCCACGGAATTAACCTAGGGGCTTTCATATACCAGATAAGTGCTCTAAATACTAAGCTACATCCTCAGTATTTTTTTTTTTTTTTTTCGGTACTGGGGATTGAACTCAGAGGCATTTACCTCTGAGCTACACCCCCAGTCCTAGTTTTTATTCTTTATTTTGAAACAGGGTCTCACTAATTGTGGAGGGCCTCACTAAGTAGCTGAGGCTAGCCTCGAACCTGGATCCTCCAGTCTCAGCCTCCCAAGTACTGGGATTATAAGCGTGCGCCACCAAGCCCAACTCATCCTCAGCATTTTGTGTGTGCTGAGGGTCTGCAGACTGAGGATTGAACCCAGAGGCATCCTACCTGAGCTATATCTCCAGCTCTATTTTTTTTTTTTTTTTGAAAGAGGGTCTTGCTGACCTAGGCTGGCCTAGAACTTGTGATCTTCCTGTCTCAGCCTCCCAAATACTGGGATTACAGTTGTGTGCCACCACACCCCACTCCTAGCCCCTTTTATTTTCAGACAGGATCTCACTAAATTGTACAGGCTGACCTTGAATTTAGGATCTTCCTGATTCCTAAGTAGCTGGGATTATAGGCATAATAAAGCCTTCTTTTGCTCAAGTGGTCAGATCAGATAATGAATATGGTCACCCTGGGTAAGACCCAAATGATATTTTACAAAGAATTATGATGACAATGTGGAGGACAAAGACTGGACAGAGAGATCAGTTGGGAGGCAATTTATATCCTAAGTGGCTGAGACAGTATGAGTGAGTGAAGAGGAGGTTCAGATTTAAGATACCTGAGAGACATTTAGACATTTGTAATCAGTTGGGATATTGTTGGGAAGGTAGATGTAAGAGTTCAGGAGATTCACTTCTAGGTTTTTTTGTTTTGTTTGTGGTACTGGGGATTGAATTCAGGGGCATTCTACCTCCGAGCTATACCTCCAGCCCTATTTTTTAGTCTTTATTTTGAAACAAGGTCTCACTAAGTTGCGGAGGGCCTCACTAGGCAGCTGAGGCTGGCCGAGAACCCGGATCCTCCGGTCTCTGCCTCCCAAATGCTGGGATTACAAGCGTGTGCCACCACGCCCAGTTTCACTTCTAGGTTTTTAACTAAGGGATAGCAAATATAAGAGGAAGATAGAATTGGTAGAATGGGAGGAGGGATGTGAGGACTGAATTCACACTCCTCTGGCCTTTCTACAGCCCATCAGTGTTTAATATATGATATCCCGCAGTCTACCTATCATTCCACATTGACTCCGAATGGAAGAATACAAAAGAACTTCTGTCTTTTATCTGGATCCAGTATTCATGGTGGATCAGCTTTCATGATGATGGTCGGCTCATTCTATGCTTGTACTTAACTAAATCTCTAGCTTTTTCACATCCAACCCAAAGTAATGCAACCCTCCTATTCTACCACATCACTCCCTGTTGTTTTCAAAATGCCTTCTTATAAAATGCTCATGTCAGCCGGGCGTGGTGGCGCACGCTTGTAATCCCAGCACTGGGAGGCTGAGACTGGAGGATCCGGATTCTCGGCCAGCCTCAGCTACCTAGTGAGGCACTCTGCAAATTAGTGAGACTCGGTTTCAAAATAAAGAATAAAAAATAGGGCTGGGGTTATAGTTCGGAGGTAGAATGCCCCTGAGTTCAATCCCCAGTACTGCAAATAAATAAATAAATAAATAAAAATTAAAAAAAATAAAATGCTCATGTCTTGGTTATGTTTACTTTACTGATTATTTCCACTCATTTGAATATAAGCTCCATAAGAACCTAGATTTTGTACTCTTGTTCACTGTTGTCCTTCATCAGCGCCTAAAATAGTGCTTCCCATTATAGTAGAGACTCAAATATTAGTTTTTGGATGAATATCAGGCTACTATCCCAGACATAAAAAAACATTTTAAAAACCTAAATGTAGCTGGGCGTGGTGGCGCACACTTGTAATCCCAGCACTCGGGAGGCTGAGACGGGAGGATCTGGGTTCGTGGCCAGCCTCAGCTACCTAGTGAGGCACTCTGCAACTTAGTGAGACTCGGTTTCAAAATAAAGAATAAAAAATAGGGCTGGGGGTATAGCTTGGAGGTAGAATGCCTCTGAGTTCAATCCCCAGTACTGCAAAAACAAAACAAAAGAAAACAAAAAAAAACCTAAATGTAAGACTGTCTGGTAAGTCCTGTTAATTTTGTGCATTTTATTCCAGGGCCCCATATTATACAGGTATTTTTAAATTTTCAACTCATTCATTTGACAAATACTGATATCAACACGTCAGGTGCTGTGTTGTAACAGAGAATAAAATACACATGAAAAAAAAATACACATGGTTCCTACTCTGATGGAGCGTACAGCAGAAAATAGCCAGACAATCACAACAGTTTGTATAAGTGCTATTAAAAAATAAGATTCTACAAAGGCATTTAGGAGGGGCATCTTTCAAAGACAAACTTGCTGGTTGTGTGAAGGCTTCTGAGAGGAATATCCAAAGTATTAAGTCAGTGATGGCTAAATAAAGTAGGGAGATCATTTTAGGTAGAGATAATTTCATCTATTTCTATTAGTCAGAAGGCACTTTGAGGATAGTTCTTAACTTCTTCCCCCCACCCCTTTTTGTGTGTGATATTGGGGATTGAACTCAGGGGCATCTACCTCTGAGCTATACCCTACCCCTATTTTTATTTTGAAGCAAGGTCTGAGTAAGTTTGCACAGGGTCTCACTAAGTTGCTGAGGCTCACCATGAACCTGCAATCCTCCTGTCTCAGCCTCCCAAATTACTGGGATTACAGGGGATTGTCACCAGGCCCCCAATTAACTTTTCTTTTTTGGTACTAGGGATTGAACCTGGGGCATTCTACCTCTGAGGTATATTCCCAGCACCCCTCCTTAAAAAAAAAAAAAAAAGAGAGAGAGAAGAAACAGCGTCTTGTTAAATTGCTGAGATTCTAAGTTGCCGAGGTCAGCCTGCGATTCTCCTCAGTTTTTCAAGGTCCTGGGATTATAGGTGTGCTCAATAGCACCCAACTTTATATTAACTCTTCTTTATCAAGATATACTCCAGAGTTTAACTTGGCTTAACTGTGAATTCTGTTAATCTCTTAATTCTGCTTAACAGACCAGGTGCTCAGCAAATATTTTGAGCTGAAAGAATGGGAGGGGGGGACATCAGAAGTATTGACTTTCACTCTGAGAAGCAGCCAAAGCTTAAAAATTAATTTTCGAGCTCGGTGTGGTGGTGCTCGCTTGTGATCCCAGTACTTAGGAGGCTGAGACCAGAGGATCCGGGATCGTGGCCAGCCTCAGCTACTTAGGCCCTCCGCAACTTAGTGAGACTCTATTTCAAAATAAAGAATAAAAAATAGTACTGGGGGCATAGCCCGGAGGTAGAATGTCTCTGGGTTCAATCCCCAATACCGCAAAAAAAAAAATTTTTTTTTGTCAGGTGTGGTGGCGCATGCTTGTAATCCCAGTACTTGAGAGGCTGAGACAGGAGGATTGCAGGTTCGTGGCCAATCTCAGCTACTTAGTGTATAAAAAATAGGGCTGGGGGTATAGCTCAGAGGTGGAATGCCCTGGGTTTGATCCCTAGTACTGCACCTTAGCAATGAGGAACTAGATAGGTTTTCTATAACTTGCCTGGCCTGAAATTCTGAACTGTTCTAGTTATAAGGCCCACATAACATAAGCTTAACAGAAAAATGTCTTGTTGCATCTTAGAGAATACAGAACAGAACCCTCATACTGAATTCATTATATTGGATATAATTGAAACTAATGATCTAACTTTGAATATTCACTAAGTCCAGAAATACTCACCATTTATTCTAAAGGTATAAAAGTGCCTTTGGTCAAAACAGACTATTTGCAGGGCATGTGGCACACACCTGTAATCCCTGTATTTGGGAAGCTGAGACAGGAGGATCATAAGTTTGAGGCCAGCATCAGCAACTTAGTGAGGCCCTCAACAACTTACTAAGAACCTGTTTCAAAATTAAAAAATATTGCCGGGCATGGTGGCGCACGCTTGTAATCCCAGCATTCGGGAGGCTGAGACCGGAGGATTCAGGTTCATGGCCAGCCTCAGCTACCTAGTGAGGCACTCTGCAACTTAGTGAGACTCGGTTTCAAAATAAAGAATAAAAAATAGGACTGGGGGTGTAGCTCGGAGGTAGAATGCCCCTGAGTTCAATCCCCAGTACCGCAATATATATATATATATATATATATATATATATATATATATATATATATATATATATATATATAAAGTAGGACTGAGGGTGTAGCTCAGAGGTAGACTGCCCCTGGGCTCAATCCCCAGTACCACAAAAACAAAACCAAATTAAACACTTTCCATGTTTTATTTATTTTTTTTTGTGGTACTGGGGATTGAACCCAGGGGCATTCTTCCTCTGAGCTACATCCCCAGCTCTATTTTTTATTCTTTATTTGGAAACAGGGTCTCACTAAGTAGCTGAGGCTGGCCGCAAACCTGGATCCTCCAGTCTCAGCCTCCCAAGTATGGGGATTACAAGCGTGCTCCACCATGCCTGGCTTCCATGTTTTATTTTAACAAGTGAATAGTTATCATATATTGTACAAGTTTCCAGTTTATGAATGGCAGAATACCAGAGACCATAGAGTTACTGTAGAGATTGAAGAACCTACCAAAGTCTATATCTTTACTGTTTGCTATGGTGTCTCTAGCTACATGTAGCTACTGAACAAAAATTGTGGCTAGTTTAAATGATGTGCTATAGCTGTAATGCACACTAGATTCCAAAGATTTTATATGAAAATCAATGTAAAATATCTCAATGGTTTTTATATTGACTACATGTTGCAATGGTAACATTTTGGGCATATTCAGTTAAATATATTATTTATCTTTAGAAAAGTTTAAATTATACATGTGACTTGTATTGGACAACACTGTAGCAGATGGAAATAACTTCAAAATATGTATTACCATTTAACAATTGTATGATACCATTGAGACTGTAAATTTTGCTGAATTCATATATTCTCAGAAATTAATACACCAGTGAGAAAATGTTTTTGATGTTAATAAAATATTTGTTCCCCAATACTGGGAACCACTACTAAACTGGGCTCATAGTAGACTATGAAATCACTAATACATTCTGTCTGGTTTTTGGGAGAATGGAGGTAGAAGATAAGTAAAAGGCCAGCCAGTGAATGTGCAGAACATTTCATGCTGGCTCCTGGAAAAAAGCTTTGTGAAAAATGTTGAACTGTTAAGTGAAAGGAAAAGAGAAAACGGCTTTTATAACTTGGGCGAGGTTTTGCATAGAAGTGATGGGCCAAGCAAGTCCCTTGGGGTTATAAATTGGGAGGGTTATTTCAGGAATGGAGGACAAGAGAGAAGATTCTCTGGAGGAATATTTCCAATAATAGTTTCTAAAAAGAAGCTACAGAGATGGCCTGGCTTACAGAACCCTATTTGGTCTATTATATATGACTCCTACATATAAAACACAATAAATGTTTACTAGTTCATATAAACTTTATCCATTTGGAGTAAATTAAGGAAAATATTTTTTCGCTAATTCATCAGGCATCATTTGCTGTACTTTAAGGACATGAAGGAACTGTTGCTAATCCAAAGAAGTACTCGAGAGTAACAGAAAACTACACCTAAAATGGTTTCTGCTAGGCTTTATTTGAGAAAATTTACACAAAACCCCCCAATCCAACACTTACAAGTGAGTCTATATAAATCCCACATGCCTCTTTCCACTAAACAAACAGAAAAATGGCTTTGACAGGGGTCCATGACAACAGTATAATAGAATTTATTTTAAACTGTATTGTTCTCTTTATAGTATACAGATAATTTAAAATATGATGAGAAATGGAGGAAAGCCAGTAACATTCCTGTTTTGAAAGCTAATTTGCTTTTGTACTAGCTTGTTGTTAAAGGAAAATACTTTTACTTTTTAGAAAAGTGAAGATGTATTATCAATTAACTTTTAAACCCAAAGCACAAATGTCTGAGTTGGTATTTTGGACATGAGTAAAAGGAAGGGACATGAAAGTATTTCAGTTCCACAAAACTTAAGTTAAGAATCATACTTGGGAACAAAAATATCAGCAAGATAAAATATTCTCTCCTATCTTCTTTGACATCATTCAGAACAGAAGACTTTAAACTAACAGAGTAGGTTTCACTGCTCCTAAAAAGGGGGAAGGCACCAGTCAGAAATATGAGAGAGCCTCTTGTTAGGCTAAAGGTACAGGCTAGGATTTCATAGTTTAAAGTTTAAGGATAAGCCGGGTGTGGTGGTGCACGCTTATAATCCCAGCATTTGGGAGGCTGAGACCGGAGGATCCGGGTTCGAGGCCAGCCTCAGCTACCTGGTGAAGCCCTCCGCAACTTAGTGAGACCCTGTTTCAAAATAAAGAATAAAAAATAGGGCTGGGGGTATAGCTTCTCGGAGGTAGAATGCCCCTGAGTTCAATCCCCAGTACTGCAAAAAAAAAAAAGTGTAAGGATAGCTGGGTGAGATGGTGTAGGCTTGTAAGCCCAGTACTTGGGAGGCTGAGACAGGAGGATCACAGGTTTGAGGACAGCCTCAGCAGGTAGTGAGACTCTCATTAACATAGCGAGACCCTGTTTCAAAATAAAAAATAAAGTCAGGCTGGGAGTGTAGCTCAAAGGTAGAATTCCCCTGGGTTCAATCCCAAGTGCCACACACACATAAGTTAAGGATGGATCTTAACCCACAAATTTGTTTATTCTTTCCCCTACCTAGATGCATCCTCTGCATTTAATATATGCAATGCTACAGACTTTCTCAGTATCTGCTGTCCTTATGGCAAGAAATCTACTGCCAAGTTCTGAGAGGCAGCACCTATCACACCTCAACAGCAGATGGCAATGTTGCACAAGCTAATGAGAACACTTGTGACACAGGAGGAATTTGCAGGAGTCAAACAGGGAAAAAAAGGGCTTTTGCATTCACAGTAACTGGAACATTAACAGAAGAGCCCGAGATTTTAACAACATAAATCACTTTCTCTTTCACTTTCATACTTTATCTAGGTCACCACAACAGTGTTTTCTGCTATCTTCCATATTCTGCTTTTTTACTGCAAGTGATATGGGTTTAAGTCTTGTGATTCTTTATTTTGTATTTTTGCGGTACTGGGGTTTGAACCCAGGGGCATTCTACCTCCAAGCTATGCCCCCAGCCCTATTTTTTTCCTTTATTTTGAAACAGGGTCTCACTAAGTTTGCAGAGGCCTCACTAAGTAGCTGAGGCTGGCCGTGAACCTGCGATCCTCCTGTCTCAGCCTCCCAAGTACTGGGATTACAAGCATGTGCCACCACACCCGGCTTAAGTCTTATACTTCTTGTCACTGCAATTAGACAAGCCCCCATAACAATCAGCAGGGTTAAAAAGAGATTCCAGAAAGGATGAACTCCTGCTTACTTTCCTGGGAGAAGTGGGAAAGATTTCAAGTGATGGTATTTTTCCTGTTTATGAGCATGATCCTTTGAATCCACCTTTTTTTTTTTTTTTTTTTTTTTTTTTTTTTTTTTTTTTTTTTTTTTTTTTTTTTTTTTGGTAGTGCTGGGGATGGCACCGAGGGCCTCATGCATGCTAGGTGAGTGCTCTACCCATGAGCAGGACTCCCAGCACCACATTTCCTCTTTTTTACTTTAATATTGGCCTTTAGGCACCTCATACTCCCACAGATGATGCTTGGTTTTGTTTTCACAACATCTATTTTCAAGTATTTATTCTCCATGTCCCTTCTATATGTCTACTTTATGCCCCATATCCCCTAATTCTTTAGAAAAGAGCACAGAAAGGAATTAAGTCAGTGATTGGCCATACAAGAAAAGTTGGTAAATTTTACTTATTTTTCCTCGGTAGAAGTTACATTAAAAATTCAAGCAACCACATACTTGATAGAGAACTTGTATCTAGGATAAATAAGAAACTCTCAAAACAGTAAAAAGAACAAATGATCCACTTAGAAAATGGATAAAAGACATAAACAGACATTTCACTGGTGATGATGTACAGATTGCAAACAAGCAAATGAAAAGGTGTTCAAAATCATTAGCCATTAGGAAAATGCAAATTAAAACCATAATGAGATATTGCACACACCTATTCAAATGGCTAAAATTTAGCTGTTGAGAATGTGGAGAAACTAATCAGTTATAAATTGTTGGTAGAAATGTAAAATGGTATAGCCACTTTGAAAAAAGAGTAGGAAAGTTTCTTACAAAACTAAATGCACTTACGATACAACCCAGCAATTGCCTTTTTGGGCTTTTATTCAGAGAAATGAAAATTTATATTTGTTTATTTTGGTACTGGAGATTGAACCCAGAAGCATTCTACCTCCAAGCTACATCCCCAGTTCAATTTTATTTCTTATTTGGAAACAGGGTCTCAGTAGGTTGCTGAAAGCCTCGCTAGGTTGCTGAGGTTGGATTTGAATCTGCAATCCTCCTGTCTCAGTCTCCCAAGCACTAGGATTACAAGCGTTCGCCACCATGCCCGGCTTGTTTTGTTTTGTTGTACTGGGGATTGAGCCCAGAGGCATTCTACCTTCAGGCTATACTCCCAGACCGATTTTATTTCTTTATTTGGAAACAAGGTCTCATTAGGTTGATGAGAGTCTCACTACTTGCTGAGGCTGTCCTCGAACCTGCGATCCTCCTCTCTCAGCCTACCAAGTATTGGAATTACAGGCGTGCGCCACCACACCTGGCTGAAAATTTATATTTGCATAAAAAACCTATACATGAATATCCACAGAAGCCTCAAACTAAAAACAATCCATATGTCCTTCAATGGGTGAATGGTTAAACAAACTGGGTGGTACACATCCATAACAGTGAAATATTACTCAGCAATAAAAAGGAACGAACTATTAATACATGCAACAACTTAGATTTCATGGGAATTATGCTGAGTGGAAAAAGTCAATCTCAAAAGGTTATATTCCATATGATTCCAAATGTTATTTACATAACATTTTCGAAATGACAAAATTCCAGGTGAACCAAACAGATTAGTGGTGGCCAGCGATTGGGTCAAGGGGTATATGGAAGGGAGGTAGTTGTGGCTATAAAAGGGATCTGTGTGATGGAACTGTACTGGATCTTGTGACGGTGATCACACAAATCTATACACATAATGAAACCAAATACACATACACAAAAAGAAAAAAGTTCAAGCAGTTGAGCACAAACATTTTAATTGTCTAAAATGAGATTTTAAGAATTTATAGTTCAAAGCTCATTTTTATAAGGTGTCACATCCATGACCCTTTTAAGAGACTTATGAAAGGATATCACCCGAAGCTATGTAAACATTTTACCTAAGGGCCTAAAGAAAGTTCAAGGTGTTTTCAGAGGGAAACTCAAAGAAGACAATCAGCATGTGACAAGTTCAACATGGTCATATGTGGTAAAAGAACTACAGTGAAAACCCAAGCTGGTGAACAAGTGAGAAAGAAAGCAAACATGGTTCAAAGAGATCACACGAGGAAACCCAGGACAAATGCTGGCTTTGGCATTATCTAGGTAACCCCTATTTTTTTGTCATGGGTGACCCTAATAATAGTCCTATTGTTGCAAAAACAGTCCAAATCCTACCGAGTTAAAAATAAGTCCCTCGTTGACTTGTTGGGTGTAGGTAGTACCCTATGTCCTCCTGTAACAAAACAGAGTTCTGGCAAGAAAGCTCCAACGTGCCTTCATGGTGCTGTTGATAGGATGCCTTAGGCCAGGCACGTCCCAGCGATGTTCTGCTGGCTGAGATACAAGGGGGAGGAGATTGAGCCGCATTACTCAATCAACTTCTTGGCCTTGAAGAAGCGACGTAGGTAGAAGACCTGCCAGGTGGCTAGTCCGATCAGGCAAAACATTGAGAAGATGCTGAAGTACAGGACCCGAGTGTTTGTTGACTCTAAAAAACAAAAGCATTGTAAATGTAATTAAGTGAGCCGCCTCAGCTGGCTAACCAATGGTCATGGGAAAAGGCAATTAATTAACTTCACTCTGTTTCTAGGTCTAAGAGTAGGATTTCAGATAATTTTTTTAAAAAAAAGTATTATCCTATTTATAAATGTTAAAAACTACAAAGATGAGTACTATCAATTTGACACACTATAAGTCAACTGAGAATATGGTCAATTGCATATCACAGAAGAAAATTTCATTCTCCTACAAACCTAATAAAGCTGATTTACCTTTAGCAGTAATAGCACTGAAGCAAGGATTTTCCTTCCCTATATCCACTTCTGCAGAACTAAAAGAAGGGTACACCAGATTAAATGTTTGGGGATCTGTCTCTTTGATGGCTCACTTATTGAGAACTAAGAGCTGCCTTTCTCTCACCATTGGTGTCACGCATCTCCTCCTCTCTCTTCTTCATATAGGCAAAATCATTAACAATAGATTCTGAAAGGTCTTCCAGGCGTCGCAGCTCCACCTCCAATGGTTTGAGCTTCTCCACTTTTGCAATCTGGAAAAGAAAGGAATTAGGAACCCACTCCCTGAAAAAACTACTCTGGTCATGAACACAAAAGCAAGAGGAGTCTTTTTACAAGTTTATCAAGTTAAAATTTCTCCTGTGAAGTCGGGCATGGTGGCGCACGCTTGTAATCCCAGTACTTGGGAGGCTGAGACTGGAGGATCCGGGTTCTCGGCCAGCCTCAGCTACTTAGTGAGGCCCTCCGCAACTTACTAAGACCCTGTTTCAAAGTAAAGAATAAAAAATAGGACTGGGAGTGTAGCACGGAGGTAGAATGTTCCTGGGTTCCATCCCCAGTACTGCAAAAAAAAAAAAAAAAACTCCTGTGAATTATCTTAACCTATTTTTTTTTTTAAATTGGCCTTCTACCTTTCCCTAGAGATGATTTATATCTTTCCATCTCAGACTTTTTTCAATATTTTGAGTAAAACCTCTTTATAAGTACTAATAACATGGTAGGCATGACTTTAACAAGGCGTTTTATTTTGCCTTTCCATTCATGCCTAGGAAACTGATAATATAATTAGCATAAATGTGAGAGTCATATTAGGTCAAATATGGTTTTTTAAAAAAAAACATTGAGCCGGGCGTGGTGGCGCACGCTTGTAATCCCAGCATTCGGGAGGCTGAGACTGGAGGATCCGGGTTCGCGGCCAGCCTCACAGCTACCTAGTGAGGCACTCCGCAACTTAGTGAGACCCTGTTTCAAAATAAAGAATAAAAAATAGGGCTGGGGGTACAGCTCGGAGGTAGAATGCCCCTGAGTTCAATCCCCAGTACCGCAAAAAAAAAAAAGAAAAAAAAAAAGAAAAAAAATCATTGAATTTCCAATAAGACACAGGAATGGGAAAGTACGTATTAATGTATTACTAGAGCATAAAGCTAATAATTCAAAATACAAAATTTGATTTTTTTTTTCCAGTGCTGGGATCAAACATAGGATCTTCCACATGCTAGGCAAGTGCTCTGAGTTACACCCCCAACCCATGGTTTGCTTCTATTAATCTCACAACTTTAAGGTCTATATTAGACTTTATAGCCGTGATGAATCCTACATTACTTGAAAAATTGCACTAAGAATCAGGTATGGTAGTTCATACCTATAATCTAAGTTACTTGGGAGGCGGAGGCAAGAAGATTGCAAGTTCAAAGTTAACCTTGGTAACTTAGCAAGACTCTATATCAAAATTAAAACAAAAGAACAGGCTTAAGATGTAGCTCTGTGGTAGAGCACTACAGGGTTCAATTTCCAGTACCATAAAAAAAATTGCATTAATTTTTTTTAAGACACCAGTTATCAAACTAAATCTCCCAAGGATTTTCCTGTATCCTGAGGAATGAAGGACTGAAGGATGTGGGAAAGACTATTTAACAGAGGCATATATCACATGAACAAAGATCTCATTATCCTGGTTTTTCTTATCAATATAAGCTTATGACTTGCTTTATTATTTTTAATTTAAGAACCTTTTTTTTTTTTTTTTTCTTGAGAGATAGAGTCCTGCTAAATTGCCTGGGCTGGATCAGGGCTTTAGCAATCCTCTTACCTCAGCCTCCTATGTAGCTAGGGCTATGGGTATATGCCATCATAATCTGCTTTAAAATGGGATAAACCACCAGAGCATTCCAGATCCTAAAACTCTTACATACCAGTTGCTGCTGAGTTTTTCCCACATAGGGAATTCTTCAATAATTATCTTTCTATATCTGCTTGGTTACTCTTTTATTTACTATACATTCTCTAACTCTCCACTTTTTCTTCTCTTTTGTCCATTTTCCTTGTTCTTTTTATTAAATGTTAACAGCAATTTACATGGGATGAATGGGAAGAGTTTAAAGGTGACTTTATGTTCTCTTTATATTTTTTACTGAATGTGTGACGAACAAGACATTTAAAATAAAACTAGAAAGCCGGGCATGGTGGTGCATGCTTGTAATCCCAGCATTTGGGAGGCTGAGACCGGAGGATCCAGGTTTGCAGCCAGCCTCAGCTACCTAGTGAGGCACTCCACAACTTAGTGAGACCCTGTTTCAAAATAAAGAATAAAAAATAGGGCTGGGGGTATAGCTCGGAGGTAGAATGCCCCCGAGTTCAATCCCCAGCACCGCAAACGCAAACACACACACACACACACACAGACAAACCTAGAAAAAGCTGTTAAGAAAGGAATAGAAGCCAGGCTTGGTGGCGCGTGCCTGTAAGCCTGGGAGCTGAAACAAGAGGATCATCACAGGTTTGAGGCCAGCCTTAGCAACTTAGCGACACCCTGTTTAAAAATTTAAAAAGCCCGTGGGATGTAGCTTGGAAGTAGAATGTCCCTGGGTTCAACCCCAGCACCAAAAAAAAAAAAAAAAAAAAAGATAGGAATAAAATAATTGAGATTATATGTGATAATGGATTTGTAATGACAGGCACCTAAATTCTCCCCCACTGGATGTACATTTTTTTTTCTTTTTCTTTTCTTTTTTTTTTTTTTTGTGGTACTGGGCATTGAACACAGGAGTGCTCTGCCTCTGAGCTATACCCCCAGCCCTAATTTTATTTTATTTTTTTTTAAGGTACTGGGGATTGAACCCAGGGGCACTCTACCTCCGAGTTACACCCCAGCCCTATTTTTAATTCTTTATTTTGAAACCGGGTCTCACTAAGTTGCAGAGTGCCTCACTAGGTAGCTGAGGCTGGCCGCGAACCCAGATCCTCTGGTCTCAGCCTCCCAAATGCTGGGATTACAAACATGCGCCACCATGCCTGGCTCTTAATTTATTTTTTATTTGGAAACAGGGTTTTACTAAGTTGCTGAGGGCCTAAGTTGCTGAGGCTGGCCTCGAACCTGTGATCCCCTGTCTCAGCTTCCCAAGTACTGGAATTACAGGTATGCATCACCACATCCAGCTTGGATGTACATTTTCTTAACATTTGTAAAATGTTGGCTGGAATTAATAATGGGACTGGCTACTACAGAATAGTTTTTCTGGGTGTAAAATTTAAACCAGTAGTTAACGCACTGAACTAACTTTTCTAGCTGTATGCCCAAATGCCAGGTGTGCCATTAAATTAACCTAGAGTATGTATCTATTGTTTGACTTCATATAGAGCTATAGAGAAGGAAAAAAAAAAAAAAATCCCCAGGGAATATACCCATACAGGAAATACACAATAAGCACCTTAGTCTGTTTAACATTTTCCCTCCTGGTCTATACTTCCCCCTCTAAAGCTTCCTACATGACATAGTGTAAAGGTATGGCATTAAGTTTCTTAGACATACATTATTTAAGGCTCCCAAATAGAAACTTGCAAAAGGAACTGGAAATGAAATTGTGGCTATGCCTCTGTCATTTGTTAGATGACATCAGCCAAAGGCCTAAAACTCAAAAGAGCATTAAACCTAATACTCAAGATGGCCCATGTAGATAGATTATGCCTAAAAAACCTATTCCCAATACCTTCCCAGTATTTTTTAGTTGTATAAGCAACACATAAATATGTTCTCATGCTAAAAATTTTAACTATTCAAAAACAAAAGGAATAAAAACCAAGTCTACCTTTATAGTTACTGAATTCCAAATCCCTACAATCCTTTTCAAAGTTATCTATGATTATGAACTTTGTATATATTTTTCTAGAACTTGTTAGAAGATACATGCTATCTATGCTTTTGTAGGTAACTATACACAGAAATATAATTTATAATATGTTTATACATGGGATCATACTGTACATTATTCCATGGCTTACTTTCTTAATTTAATAAAATCTTTCCAAAAACATTAATGCTTGCAAGTTCAACTCATTGCTGCATGGCATTCCATACTACTATTATTCCACCTCCTACATTTAGTCACTCAAAATCCACCCCCTCTTCTAGCATAGGTACTACTCTATACCTCTATTCAAAACCAAACAGTCCACTTCCTAGTCCTTTTTGTTTTGGTTTGTTTGGTGGAACTGGGATTGAACCCAGGGGCACTCTGCCTCTGAGCTACACCCCCAGCTCTTTTTATTTTGAAACAGGGGAATTACAGGTGTGTGCCACCACGCTGGCTCCTAGTCTTTTCAATTTATCATCCAAGTCAATTTCATTTCCTTAATGAAATCTATACTGAATCCCATCCTTCCTTCAGGAAATTATTTGTAGACTTTTATTAGTGGAAAAAAGGTCTTATTTCCTTAAAAAAGAAAAAAAAAAAAAGAGCAAGAGCTACTTTGCTCTTGATAATAATTAAAAATCTACAAAACTTAAAAGAAACTCAACAGACTAAAAGTGTTGAAAACTAACTTGCCATTGCAACTATCTAACATACCATGGATACTCAATGGTAAAAACAACAATCATGGATATATTTCTATGTTTCATCTAAACCTAGAAATTAAAATAATATCTGGGAGGAATCAAGGAAGAAAAACTGTTCAAACAACTAAACTATGAGTGACCTGGCAATCAAATGGTATTAAGGAAAGTTCTGCCTTCTGGAGAATGTAAGAACACAGAAGATGGTAGTCTATAATCCACAAAAGGGCTCTCACCTGAAGCTGACCATGCTGGCACCCTGATAGTGGATTTCCTAACCTTCAGAACTATGACAAATAAGTATCTGTTGGTTATTTCGAAAAAGAAAATAATTAAAAGTAATTCTGTCCAGCTGGGTGTGGGGGCGCATGCTTATAAGTCCAGTATTTGGGAGGCTGCGACAAGAGGATCACAGGTTCAAGGACAACCTCAGCAACATAGCGACACTCTCAGCAACTTAGTGAGACCTTGTCTCAAAATAAAAAATAAAGAAGGGCCGGGGATGTTGCTTGAAGATAGAATGCCACTGGTTCAATCCCTTAGTAACACACACAGCAGAATAGAAAGAGAGAGACTGATTCTAGTTAGGAAGATAAAGGAAAGCTTAACAGGAAATGTGTGAGCCAAGAATCACAAGTTGGGCAGGATTTTGAAAGAGAAGAGAAAGGAGGACATTCAAGGATATGATGAACATATGAAACAAAACACCGAGGGGGGAAAGTGTAGGACATGTTTAGGAAACTATGATTACTCTAGACATAAGTAGTGGAATACGCTAGAAGCTAAAATAGAAGATATTTGTGAGTGTATACACGTATGCCCCAACACATTCATATGTTGCAGGAGGGTGATGGATAATAGCAAATAAAAAGCTCAAAAGTCAGGCTGAAGCTAAATTGGGGAAAGGGAAAGAAAATGTAGTATAATTAATTAGACAGATTAACACATGCTCAGAATGTGGTATATATTTTATATCTTACAATCTCACTCAATCCCATAACCTTAGAAAGTGGGTATTGTTCTCCTTACGTTTTCAAACTAAGGCTCAGAGATGTTAAACAACTTTCCAAGGTTTCACAGTTTTGTGGAATTGGGATTAAAATTTAAGTCTATCTGAGCGTATACTTCATTCTGTAAGTACTAGAATTTTTTTTTTTTTTTTTTGCGGTACTAGGGATTGAACTCAGGGGCATTCTACCTCTGAGCTATACCCCCAGCCCTATTTGTATTCTTTATTTTGAAATTGGGTCACTAGTAGCTGAGGCTGGCCGCGAACCCGGATCCTCCAGTCTCAGCCTCCCAAATGCTGGGATTACAAGCGTGCACCACCATACCTGGCTCGGTACTAGAAATTTGATGAGGAAAATCAAACAACTAAACAAGCAAAAACAAGAAAGAAAGAAAGAAAGAAAGAAAGAAAGAAAGAAAGAAAGAAAGAAAGAAAGAAAGGAAGGAAAATCAAACAACTACATTAAGATTTTCCTGAATCAAAAGTGAAACAAGCCAGGCGCAGTGGCAAATACTTGTAATCCCAGTACTTGGGAGGCTGAGATAGGAGGATGGAAGGTTCGAAGCCAGTCCCTGCAATTTAGTGAAGCTCTTGCAACCTAGTGAGACCTTGTTTCCAAGTAATAAAATCAGGTTGGAGGTATAGCTTGGAGATAAAATGTCCCTGGGTTCAATCCCCAGTACCCCACCCTGCCACACACACAAAATAAAACAAAAAAGTGCAGTGAAGCCGGGCATGGTGATGCATACCTGTAATTCTAATACTTGGGAGGCTGAGATAGGAGGATTGCAAGTTCGAGGCCAGCCTCAACAACTTAGTGAGATCTTGTTCAAAATAAAAAGTAAAAATAGCTAAGGGCATTTGGGGGGGGGTATAATTCAAAGGTAGAATGCTTCTGGGTTCTATTTCCAGTACCAAAAAATAGAAAGAAAAAAGTGAAATAAGCAATTCTAAGCCACAAATTGTCCAGTCTGATTGATAAACTTCCCAGCTGTCCCACTGATATTATTCTCATCTTTGTAGACAACAGAGTAAAATTTTAAAAAAAGACTCTTCACTTACTCAGGGCTAGACATTCAAGGAGTATCATCATGTATCTTTACATTAGTCAGTATAAAAGCTAAAAAGAAAATCTCAATATCAAAATCCCCACTACTGTTCTGCTCTTTTTTCCCTCCCTCCCTCCCTTCCTTTCTTTTTTGTGGTACTGGGGATTGAACCCAGGGGCATTCTACCTCTGAGCTACATCCCCAGCCTTATTTTATTTTATTTTTATTTTGAAACAAGGTCTCACCAGGGAGCTGGGCGTGGTGGTGCACGATTGTAATCCCAGCATTCGGGAGGCTGAGACCGGAGGATCCAGGTTCGCGGCCAGCCTCAGCTACCTAGTGAGGAACTCCGCAACTTAGTGAGACTCGGTTTCAAAATAAAGAATAAAAAATAGGGCTGGAGGTATAGCTTGGAGGTAGAATGCCCCTGAGTTCAATCCCCAGTACCGCAAAAAAAAAAAAAAAAAGGTCTCACTAGGTTGATGAAAGTCTCACTACTTGCGCTCAGGCCATCCTCGAACCTGCGATCCTGCTGTCTCAGCCTTCCAGTTCTCTGTGTGTGTGTGTGTGTGTGTGTGTGTGTGTGTGTGTGTGTGTGTAACTGGGGATTGAACCTAGAGGCATTCTATCTCCGAGCTACACCCCCAGTCCCATTTTTTATTCTTTATTTTGAAACAGGGTCTCACTAAGTTGCGGAGGGCTCACTAAGTAGTTGAAGCTGGCTGCAAATCCAGATCCTCCAGTCTCAGTCCCCCAAGTACTGGGATTACAAGCGTACGCCACCACGCAAAGCTTTCAGTTCTGCTCTTTTAAAGATTTGATTTAATGCTCAAAGTACCTTTCCGAACACCCAATTGTATTTGTTCCATGAAGGCAGACCAGTATTCTTCTAGCCTACTTCTCTCTCCCATGGCTGGAAGCACCAGTGTGTTTTGCCAACAGATTGACAATGGTGAGTCTTTTGACAACGTGTACCACAAGCTCTCCACTAGAGGGTGGTGCTCCCCTGTATGTTGCTTGTAGTTGTTAAATACTACAGGCTGCTAGAGTTAGAAGGGGACTTCATTTTACAATGAGCCCCATATTTTAAAAATGAGTAGGACTAGAGATTCCATAAAATTGCTCAGCCCTTTGAGTGGCAGACAAAAAAGAATAGCGGCATCATGGTCTCTCAACTCCTTCTCACGGTCATCAAAGCATTTATTTAGCATCAAAACTGCAAAGCTCTACTGTAAAACATGGGAATGGAACACAGAAACTTACATGTCTACTGTACTCAAATCCTACCTATATTTCAGGCTTTAACCACAAAGATTTCTTCAACCACTTCTGTCCACACTGACTCCCTCTTCCCTAATGCCCTAACAGCTAGATTGTCCCATGCAACTGACAATCATCCATTGTCATATTTACAAGCTGTTTTGATTTTTAACTTTTCTCCTCACATAGTTTAGCCCCTGAATACAAGGAAATTAAAATTATTTACAGATTATATAGTCCTAAATACTTAATAAACACTTATAATGGACCTGTTGACGTCATCTTCAAAGGAGCTAACTTTCTCATCGGAGGAAAGTGCTGCTGGCCCCTGAAGCAAGTGCTTCCTGTGTGCTGAGTACTCTGCATCTGTTTTCACTCTGCATTCCTTTTCATGAGACCCAATGCCTGGGAGAAAGCCTTCCCTACCACAGTATCTAACATTCTCACAGGTAGTAGTAGGTAGTACTTAGAAAAACAAAGTTACGAAGCCTTTGTCTGTATATCAATGACATCTCAAAAATATCAGTAAATCAAACTCTTCCTAAACCATATCCAAATCTGCTACTATAGTGATGATTTGAATCTAATGAGTTCAGAGTTATATGTAACTGTACCAAAGAATGGTGTGAACTCTTAGAAAATACAGAAAAACACAGATGTGAATCCAGCGTCTAGAAAATCTCTAGATCCTCTTCGTTAGTGGGGCATCAAGACTGACAAGAAAAGATTCTTGTGGCAAGCCAAATTAGTTTGCTACCTCTGTGTCCCCCACCATACCCCCCACAAACTCCAAAAGCACAACAATAAAAGCGAGGACCCTAGTGAACACAATCAAGTAAAGAAGACAGAGTGATATCCAAGGACAACTCTACTTGCACCTGGGGCTGGGGAGCGTAAGAATCACAGGCCTATTCATAGAAGTTCAAACAGCCAAGAGGGTGCCAAAGTAAGTCTAGATAATACTGCCAACCTCAGGAAATGAGATTTAGAAAGATCCTATTTATCTAGCCATGGCCATTTGGCAGTTTCTAGAATGGGTAGGAGAAAGGAGCTGTGGCTCCAACCAGGGCACTGTGTTTTGGTGTATATGTTGATAGCAAATGACAGACTAATAGAACCCCCAGGCAAAATGGGACTTTACTCGTGTAGAGAATGCTGACATACACAGCAAGAAGGGATACATACAGCTCAAGTTAGAGGATATATTAAATAGCTCCTTCTTTATGGGGCAGTAACTGCTTTCATTCCTCCAACTACATAATCCGACAGTAGGTCCTTGAAAAGAGCTATTCCACAGAACACAAACTAAAAAGAAATGGCTTGATTCACATAATGAATCTAAGAGACCCATCCTTCCTGAAGGGCAAAAGCAAGATAATGGTCAGAAGTCCTTAAAATACAACACAGGGAACCAAAAGTGCTTTATTTCTATGGATATAAGCATTCTTTCTCTTTATAAACTCAAGCTCTAAGACTTTATGCTTCTTTACAATATGGCAAACATTCTGACTTCCAAATACCACACACATTTGGGTTGTATTTATATAGCAATTTCGAATACATTAACTAAATCTTCCTTAACATTTTAAATAGGTAATGTGGGACTCTGCTTAGCTAAGATACTTGTTTGCTACTAAATTTTATAGGACCACATGGGATTTCAGAATTACTACAAGCCTACATATACGAGAGAGATGTGTTGAATGTGAAGGAAATTAACAGCCACAACAATTTATCAAGACCCTGTCTCAAAATAAAATAAAAAAGGGCTGTGGATGTAGCTCAGTAGTAGAGCACCGTGCTTAGCATACATGAGGCCCTAGGTTCCATCCCCAGAACACGGGGGTGGGGGGGGGCAGTGCTGCTGCCTTCTTGAATCTTCATATTGATGCTAAAGGATCCAAATCCTTTGGAGATAAAGGCTTTCCATTATTTCAAGAGCCCAAAATTAAATGCCTCAAAAATACTATAAATATGCTCAGTGCTCTCTGGCAATTAACCAGGGAACAAAGTGCTTCTATTACGCATATACTTGTTGCAGCCATTATTAGCTATTTCTAAGCAAGGTTCAAGGGGAGCCTAGCCAGAGACTGAGGAAATAACTCTTCCTCTGCTTCAGTCTGATCTCCTGTTTGGGAGTTGGGGAAGGGCTCATAGGAAAGTAGTGGGGAGGAATAATAGGGGCGGGGGGTTAAGAAGCAGAACCCGAGAGCTGTGTTGTAATCATGTGCGTAAAGAAAGGCTTGGGATGTGCTAACACCCAAAGCAGGAAGCAGGCAAAGGAAGCCATGTGGTTTCCTTTCTGGGAGGGATTCCCCTCTTGGGTTACGCAGAAGGTCAGAAAAGATAAAACCCCTTTCTCAGAGTTAATAAAGCCCAAGGATAATGGAAATTCCAGGAGGTATAGGGGTTCTCAAGTGTGAAATATCGAGTGGTGTCCATTTCACTTTTTATGTAGATACAATACTGTCAAATGTATTTGAGGAGAGCAAGCTACGTCTTGAGTCTGATAGGGCACAAGGTGTCCTGTTATTTAATAAATATTCCTTAATGAGAGCAAGCATATTGAAGAATAAAAGTTACAATAGGTAAAATTCACATAGGTATTAAAGAATAGCTCATGGTTGTAAATGATAACAGTAACCACAAAATTAAAATCATTTTACCTATTCTTGCACCTCATATTACCTACAACTTTTTTCTTCATGTTTTATATCTCACAGCAGCGCCTGAACATATATTATCTTTTTTTTTTTTTTTGCGGTACTGGGGATTGAACTCAGGGTCATTCTACCTCCGAGCTATACCCCCAGCCCTATTTTTTATTCTTTATTTTGAAACCGAGCCTCACTAAGTTGCGGAGTGCCTCACTAGGTAGCTGAGGCTGGCCGCGAACCCGGATCCTCAGGTCTCAGCCTCCCGAATGCTGGGATTACTAGCATGGGCCACCACGCCTGGCTCACATTATCTTATTTAAATATAATAAAGACTCTTCTGAATCATGAAAGTTCAAAAATTTACTCCTAAAGTCATCAAATAGGCTTTCTTGCTTTTTTTATTTCTTTTACTTAAACCATCCTGGAGAACAAGCTATTCAAAGCCTTCATGGGGACTGCTTCCATTCATTACTGTATCACTCATTCCTATTTATTGCCTCCGAATAACTCTGCCTGCACAAATGTTGGACACTTTTTTGTGTTTTTTTTTTTTTTGGTACTAGGAATTAAACCCAAGGGCATTCTACCTCTGAGCTATATCCCAGCCCCATTTTTTAGTCTTTATTTTGAAACAGGGTCTCACTAAATTGCAGAAGGCCTCACTAAGTAGTTGAGCTGGCCTTGAACCAGTACTGAGATTACAAGCATATGCAACCACGCCCAGTTTTTTTAATTTTTGAAACCGGGTCTCACTATGTTGCATAGAGTCTGGCTAAGTTGCTAAGGCTAGCTTCGAACCTGTGATCCTCCAATACTGGGATTACAGGCATATACCACCATGACCAGCTGTGTTGGACACTTGAACAAGGAAAAAAGAGAAAAGACCTGAAGAGCTGCAATTGTTATACTACTACTTCCTGTTGCAGAAATAACTATTTACTTTCAATCTTCATCCATTTTAGGATATTTTCTTTCCAAAGTCCTGACCAAAGACAGAACAACTTGTCCTGCTTCACCCTTCCTAATTCCCTTAAAACAATTTTCATTCATTTATTTAGTTTACATTCTACAAAAGTCATTTATGTTTCTTGTGCCCTATTTCTTTATACCCTCAGGAACTGTTTGGCTGGGTAAAAAAATAAGCCTTCAGTTTTTTGGTGGAGCATTGGGGATTGAACCCAGGGGCATTCTAACTCCAAGCTATAACCCTACACCCCCCCCCCCCTTTTATTCTTTATTTGGAGTTTTTTTGTTTGTTTTGTACTGGTGACTTAACACAGGGGCATTCTACCTCTGAGGTATTTCCCTAGCCCTATTTTAATTTAATTAATTAATTTACTTACTTGCTTGAACCCATGGGCATTCTACCTCCAATCTACACCCCCAGACCTATTTTATTTTTATTTTTAAACAGGGTCTCACCAGGTTAACGAGAGTCTCACTATTTGCTGAGGCTGTCCTAGAATCTGCAATCCTCCTGACTCAGCCTCCCAAGTACTGGGATCACAAGTGTGTGTCACCATTCTCAGCTTAATTTTTATTTTGAAACAGGGTCTCACTAAGCTGCTGAGGGCCTTACTAAATTGCTGAGGTTGGCCTTAAACCTGTGATCCTCCTATCTCAGCCTCCCAAGTACTAGATTACAGGCATGCACCATTGTACCTGGCTTATTCTTTATTTTAAAGCAGGCCCCCAAGTCTCTCAAATAGGTAAAAAAGGATGTCACCCTTCAGGGTCTCATTAAGTTGCAAAGTGCCTCACTAGGTAGCTGAGGCTGGCCGCAACCCTGGATCCTCCAGTCTCAGCCTCCCAAATGCTGGGATTACAAGTGTGCACCACCACGCCCGGCTCCCAGTCTGATTTTTTATTCTTTATTTTGAAACAGGGTCTAAGTTGCAGAGGGCCTCACAAATTGCTGGGGCTGGCTTTGAACCTGTGAACCTCCTGTCTCAGCCTCCCAAGTACTGAGATTACAAGCATGTGCCACCACACCCAGCTAAATGTCAGTTTTTATTACTCTATAATACTTCCTGTCAGCATGAAAGTTCTATTATCTCTGGCCCTAGACTCTGCAGCTTTTCCCTCCATACTTCCTTCTTCCTTAAAGTCTGGAATTGTTTTAATTAAACAGCACTGATTCCATACTGTAGATATATTCCTTGTTTTCAGTTCTGGGGGAAAAGTCTTAGGAATCAAAAACAAATCAGTTTTCTTAATCTGGACATTAACATAATGAAAGTCTAGCTTTTAAAAATTACTACTACACATATCTGATTTCTGCCTAAACAGGGCTAATGGCATATGCTTGAGTGCTTTATTCCACTGACATCTGTACGGGACAGTTGGTCCAGTCCTTTGGCTGCAGCCCAGCCAGAATTACTATTTAAGGCTGTTAATACAACTTTTTGTATCAATAAGATCAGAGCTGATCATCACATGACTGCTGAGAAAACAAGTCTTCTGGGCAAAACAGCCTGTGGGCCTGACGAGGACACAGAAACCTACAGCACTGCACGCTGCTGCCTCTTCCAGCTGTCACGGCTGTCACAAGGAGCACATACCTCTTCATAATTTTTCGCCTCCACTCCATGCTTCATGTCTAGAATCACGAGTTGGTCAGGTATCCGCCCTGTTCCTGAGAAAGAAATCAAAAGATCCATTGTGCAGAATATTTAAGATTCCGGGAAATCACCCGCCCACTCTCCCTTTCCCTAACCCTTATTCTCTCAATAGAGGGAAACAGTCACAACTCCTCCCCCTACTCAGCTGCAGAAAATTCCTGGCTCTGGCTAAAATCACAAACATTCCAGACAAAGCCTCTATCTGTGTGGGGTGCCGGAAAGCATAGAGAGAACATGCTGCTGGCAAATATCTCTGAGCAGCCAGGATACAAGATATTGCATCTGGTACCATAGAGGAATAGAACAGAAGAGACGTAAAAACACTCTGGCTTATTGGATTGGGAAATAAAATTCAAAAGCCACCAGCCTGTGAAACTGAGTGGCATACAGATCAATGGTGAGTAGGCATCAATTGAGGCTGAAAATGCACATTTCCACATCTGAAAAGAATGTCCCATCCAATTTTGAGAGAAGGTCATACTCAATTAGGATTACTGAGTACTTTTTTTTTTTTTTTTTGCAGTACTGGGGATTGAACCCAGGGGCATTCCACCTCCGAGCTATACCCCCAGCCCTATTTTTTATTCTTTATTTTGAAACCGAGTCTCACTAAGTTGCGGAGTGCCTCACTGGGTAGCTGAGGCTGGCCGCGAACCCGGATCCTCCGGTCTCAGCCTCCCGAATGCTGGGATTACAAGCGTGCGCCACCACGCCCGGCTTACTGAGTACTTATTAAGCTTGGATTTACTTAACACAAACCTGAGTTGAAGAGAGCATGCAGTTTATCTAGTATTCTACTTTGATTCACGCATTCTTATTTTGATTCATTAATAAAATGTTATAGGGCTACTCCCACTAAACCCTTAAAGGAGTTAGAAAACCTCAAGAAAAAAGAAAACTACTATAAATACAATTCTCAGGGATGCTTCTTGGAAAGAAATTGTCTATTTAGGATAATCAGGTCAACAACACATCATTCCTATTAGAGAAATTAACTTGATTCAGCATGATCAAAAAGGAATTCTAAACCAGGCATGGTGGCACATCCCTAATCTCAGTTCTTGGGAGGCAGAGACGGGAGGATTGCAGATTTGAGGACACCCTCAGCAATGTAATGAGAACTCTCTGCTTAATCAGACCCTGTTTCAAAATAAAATAATAAAAAGATCTGGGAGTGTAGCTTGGAGGTAAAATGCCCCTGGGTTCATCCCTAGTACCAAAAAGTTCTATGATGGTGCATGCCTGTAATCCCAGCTACTCAGAAAGGCTGAGGCAGGAAGATCACAAATTTGAGGCCAGCCTAGGCAACTTACCAAGATCCTGTCTCAAAATAAAAAATAAAAAGGACTGGGGGTGTAGCTCAGTGGTAGAGTACTCCTGAATTCAATCCCCAGTACAAGAAAATCATCGTTGTCATCACCATCATCTTAAAACATTAAGTAGAAGAAAGAGAAAGAATCAAAGAGTCCCAGAAAACCATTCTGCTCCAAATCCCTGGATTTCACCTATTTATAAAATAAAAACTGCATGCATAAAAGTATAAGTTTGGGGAAATACAGTGCCACTTAAGCACCATGGACCTTAAGACTATAAGCCACAGAGAATGGTATTGTATACTCTGCCGCCTGATGTGCAATCTCTGCATTATTTATGTATTTATTTATTTGGTACTAAGGATTGAACCCAGGGGCATTCTACCTCTGAGCTATACCCCAACCCTATTTTATTCTTTATTTTTTATTTTTATTTTTTTGCAGAACTGGGGATTGAACCCAGAGGCATTCTATCACCGGGCTACACCCTCAGCCCTATTTTTTATTCTTTCTTTATTTTTATTTATTTATTTTTTTTTGCGGTACTGGGGATGGAACCCAGGGGCATTCTACCTCTGAGCTACATCCCCAGCCCTAATTTTTATTCTTTATTTTGAAACAGGGTCTCACTAAGTTGCGGAGGGCCTCACTAGGTAGCTGAGGCTGGCTGCGAACCCAGATCCTCCCATCTTAGCCTCCCAGGTACTGGGATTACAAGCGTGTGCCACCATGCCCAGCTTATTCTTTATTTTTGAAACAGGGTCTCACTAAGTTGTGGAGGGTCTCACTAAGTAGCTGAGGATGGCCGAGAACTTGCAATCCTTCTATCTCAGCCTCCAAGTATTAGGATTACAAGGGTGGGCCACTACGCTTGGCTTATTCTTTATTTTGAAAGAGGAACTCACTAAGTTGTGGAGGGCCTCCCAAGTTGCTCAAGCTGGCTGTGAACTGCAACCCTCCTGTTATAAGTGTGTGCCACCATGCCTGGTTCTAATCTCTGCCTTTAGATAATTCAATGAGGATCTAAGACACACGTACACATAATATCTATGGTGAAAATGCAAAGCATTATAAAATTTTAAACCAAAACAACTGGCTCAGATAATCCCAGCTGTGGAGCAAAGTAAGAGGGAAGGAAAAGATGAGTTGTGGACTGACTGCTCAAAGAAGGGAGCACCTGAAGGCTGGACTTAGGAAAAATATTCTAGACAGAAAGCAAAGCATGGGCAAAGGCACAGATATGGAAATGAGTATGGCATATTTAAAAGACAGTATAGAATTTCTTTCGGATAAACTATAGTGATCAATTTGAAAGCAAGAAATAAGACTATGTAGGTAGCTTAAGAACAGACTGACAAATCACACGTGCCTCTGAGCATTAAACCAACATGTCTCCAAACAAAACAACAAAATGTGGCACGTAGAGCGGTCTCTTCTTCCAAAGCTGGTGTGTAATTCTGATTAGGATATTACCCACTGGAGAGGTATTACAAAATTTTTCCTCTCTTTCCTTATTTAAAAAGCTGTGAATTGAGCCAGGAGTAGTGGTGCATGCTTGTAATCCCAGCATTTGGGAGGCTAAGACCGGAAGATCTGGGTTCTTGGCCAGCCTCAGCTACCTAGTGAGGCCCTCCTTAACTTAGTGAGACCCTGTTTCAAAATAAAGAATAAAAAATAGGGCTGGGGGTATAGCTCAGAGGTAGAATGACCCTGAGTTCAATCCCCAGTACCGCAAATAAATAAATAAATAATAAATAAATAAATAAAAGCTGTGAATCCCAAGAAGCTCCTAGCCTCACCTGGCCCAAATGATCAATATTATTCTCTTTCTGCCAGTCTTTGAACTATCTATTTGTTACAGTACAGTATTAGCATTTTTGAAGCCCAAGTACCAGTCTTCAGACTATCTCCCTTATTTATCACAGCACAGTATTAACATTTTTCAAGCCCAAGTGAAACCACAAAACCACAGACTTCTGGCTGGTGTGAGTCCAGGCCATATAGTCTCTTGCACAGAACAGCCAGCTTACTCACTTAGCTGACATCATGGCCTTAAAGGGTCTCCTTTGTAAAAAAAAAAAAAAAAAAAAAAGTTCTTTCCCGTAAATCTCTCTGCATTTGCCTGGCAAATAGATAATCTATCTTTCTTCCTTTTTCTTTCCCTTTCCCTTTCTTTCTACTTTATTTTGTTAGAGTAGTTTTAAGTTCACAGCAAAATTGAGAGCATGGAACAGAGATTTCCTATAGCCCTCCCCATCATTATCACCCAAAGCCCATAGTTTATATTAGATTCCCTCTTGGTGCATATTTCAAAGATGATGCTGGGATCAATGGATAGGACATATATCCACTACTATCAGAGTATTTTTATTGCCCTAAAAATACTTTGTGCTCTATTTTACCAATCTTTTACTTCACCTAGACAACCTTTTAAAAGATCCTCCAAGCCAGGCGTGGTGGCACACACTTGTAATCCCAGTACTTGGGAGGTTGAGACTGAAGGATCCCAGTTCTCAAGTCCCCAGTATTGAAAGAAAAAAAAAAAAAATCCTCCACACACTTCAAGGCACCAGGTCTGTGTATGAAAATGAATGAAAAACAGAATGACTAGAAATCAAGTGCTGACTACAGCAGGGGGCACCACAGGGTTGGAGAAGATAATTAATCCAAGGGAACATTCTGCTTACTTACCCTTGCTCTCAAAACACACTTCAAACATATCATAATCTTCGGTGGTAAAGGCAAACTTCCCCTTGGTTGCATCCTCCTTGGAGTAAAGAATATGGCCAGCAGAATCTGTAATCTAAAACAAAAAGTAAGTAAAAACAAGCAGCAAAGAACACTCAGGAAGAGTAGTCATAACAACTGGGGAAATGGAGACATTATCTATAAAAGGCAGTCAGTTGCTCTCAGTATGATGACTATGTTCTAACAATCCCCAAAGACAGGAACGGGATTAGAACGTGAAACCCAAAAACAATAATTTTCATCCATTCAAACAGCCTAAAAACACTGCAGCCAAAAATCTGTTGCCACTATTGGGGTGGGGTGGGGTGGGGTGGGGTGGGGTGGGGTGTGTGTGTGTGTGTGTGTGTGTGTGTGTGTGTGTGTGTGTGTGTTACTGGGGAATGAACCCAGGGGCATTATACGTCCAAGCTACATCCTTAACCCTTATTTTATTAATATAAACATGTGTATGTATATATATGTATATGTATATGTATATTGTGGTGTGGAGCTGGGAATTAAACCCAGAGGCATTCTACCTTCAAACTCACCCCTAGCCCTATTTTATTTTTTATTTGGGAATTGTCTTGCTAAGTTGCTGAGAGCTTCACTAAGTTGCTGAAGCTTACTTTGAACCTGTGATCTTCCTGTTTCAACCTCCCAAGTACTGGGATTACAAGTGTGTGCCACTATACCTGGTAGGATGTCTTAAAACACCAATAATTGATCCAGCCAATGTTCCAAGTTATATAACTGGGGTTTAGTGGCAAAACCTATTTTATCAAATATAGACTTATATTATTCCCTATGTCACAAAAATGGGAGATGATAATTACAAAAAAAAAATACATGAGAGGGAAAAAGATAAATAAAAAACATATTTCTATAAAATAAATTCTAATGGGGCAAGAATGAGGATGGGGAATGGAATTAGGATACCTGACTATAAGGACAGAAGAAAAGATGACATGCATAGAGATGTTTGGGAGCTCTATTCCTGCAAGCTTCATGTTAATTATGTCAATGGATACACAGAGCAGGAGCCAGACATGGAGATAAACAAAAAGCTTCTCCTAAAAAAAGCCATCATTGGATTTCACAAGCGTTAGTCTCAAAATTTAAACTGCTCTATTACTAAAGAATGGTATAAACTGGGCGTGGTGGCGCACGGTTGTAATCCCATAATCCCAGCATTTGGGAGGCTGAGACCGGAGAATCCGGGTTCTTGACCAGCCTCAGCTGCCTTAGTGAGGCACTCTGCAACTTAGTGAGACCCTGTTTCAAAATAAAGAATAAAAAATAGGGCTGGGGGTATAGTTCGGAGTTAGAATGCCCCTGAGTTCAATCCCCAGTACTGCAAAAAAAAAAAAAAAAAAAAAAAAAGAATGGCATATAAGCACAGATAAAGGGACATGTATTAGTGCGTGAAGAGTCATATAGAAAACAAAGAGTATGGTTGCTGGGGAGGTGGTACATACCTGTAATCACAGTACTTGGGAGGCAGGAGAATTACAAGTTCAAGGATAGCCTTGACAACTTAGTGAAACCTTGTCTCAAAATAAAAAATAAAAAGGACTGCCTAGCTCAGATGCCTAGTACTATAAGAAAAAGAAAGCAAGGATGTGGACTACAGATTGGACTACATGCTAAGAGCACATAGCTATCTTAGCCAAAGGAACATTTTATCACCTAAGACAGGAAGCTACTTTGCAATGTGAAACACAAAAGTAGTGGCTTCATTGTTATTACTATTATTATTCTTTGGTGGTACTGGGTATTGAACCCAGGGACGTTCTACCTTGGAGCTATACCTCCACTGCCCTATGATGATGAAGATTTTGAAACAATCTCTCACTAAGTTGCTGAGGGTCTTCTTGCTCAGCTGCTGAGGCTGGCCTGGAATCTGGATCCTCCCGTCTCTCCCTCCCAAATACTAGGATTACAGGTGTGCACCACCACACCCAGCTGTGGCTTTATTATATTAAACAAGATGATCTAATGTTATTTGTTAAACAGTACTCTTTCATAGACGAAATTGTAAACAGGAAAAATAAAGTGACACATATTTAAGCTTATATACTTAAAAGCACTTAAATTTTTTAATATATATTTATTTTTTGAGATGCTGGGACCTCACACTTGCCAGGCAAATGCTCTTCCATGGAGCTACTTCCACAGCCCTATTCTCTGATTTGTGTGTGTGCAGTACTGGGGATTGAACCCAAGACCTCTCACATACTGGGTAAATGCTTTACCACTGAGCTACCTCCCCAGCCCTAAAAACACTTTTTAGCAGTAGTTAATTCTGAGTGGTGAGATTTCCCCTTTATATTTTAATATTTTTTCTTTCCATTTATTTGTTTATTTATATACTGACTGTATGGAAGACTGAACCCAGGGGCATTTTACCACTGTGCTACATCCACAGCCCTATTTTATTTTGAAACAGAGTCTTGCTAAATAACTACACACTAGTCTCAAACCTGCAATCCTCCTGTCTCAGTCTCTCAAATACTGGGATAATAGGCATGTACCACGATGCCTGGCTATACTTTTACATTTTCTTTTAATTTTCCACCAAGTATTTATCTCTTGTGGTCAAAAATAATAATAAAGCTATTTCATGCTGGGCACGGTGGCACATGCCTGTAGTTCCTGTACTTAGGAGGTAGATACAGGAGGACTGCATGTTTATAGCTAGTATGCAGTAACTTAGCAAGCCCCTCAGCAACTTAGCAGGATCCTGTTTCAAAATAAAATATAAAAAGGGCTGTAAAGCCGGGCGTGGTGGCACATGCTTGTAATCCCAGCATTTGGGAAGCTGAGACCGGAGGATCTGGGTTTGAGGCCAGCCTCAGCTACCTAGTGAGGCACTCCACAACTTAGTGAGACTCGGTTTCAAAATAAAGAATAAAAAATAGGGCTGGGGGTATAGCTCGGAGGTAGAATGCCCCTGAGTTCAATCCCGAGTACCTCAAAATAAATAAATAAATAAATAAATAAATAAATAAATAAATAAATAAATAAATAGGGCTGTAGATATAGCTTAGTAGAATGCCACTGGGTTCAATCCCTAGTACCAAAAGAAGTAATTTCATTTTGGAAAAAAACCCCATAATAATTAAAGATCACTACTAAACTTGAAATGATGTGTTAATGAAAAAGGCTTTGTGGTACATCTTCTAAATTCCCTAATAATAACAGCAGCTAATATTAGTACAGTGTTTTCTGCCATCCACATCATTCATTAATTTGTCAAGCACTGAAGATACCTAGATCTGGTACAAGAGTAAGACAGTTTCTATCTTAAAAAAACTTAAGAGTCTGAATGAGAGGGATAAAAGAGCTTCATTTTGGTTTTAATTTACATCTCCTTTTTTATTCTTTTTTTTTAAATTTTAAACAGGGTCTCCCTAAGTCGCTTAGGATCTTGCTAAATTCCTGAGGCTGGCCTGGAACCTGTGATCTTCCTGTCCAGCCTCCTCAGCACTGGGATTATAGTTATGTGCCACTATGCCCAGCATCTCTCTGATGGTTAGTGATGATGGCTGCCCTGTCATGTATTTGTTGGCCATTTGTATGAGTAATGGACTATGTTAACCAACTTGATTGTGGTAGTCACTTCACAATGCATATCAAAGCATCACACTGTATACTTTGAATATATACAACTTCTATTTATCAATTATAGAAAAATGAAGCTGAAAAAAGAAAAAGAGACAGCTTCACTGCAATATAAAGACTATACTACTAAGCTGAGGATGGTGGCACAGGCCTGTAAGTAACCCCAGTACTTTGGAGGCTGAGACAGAAGGATAACAGGTTCGAGGCCAGCCTCAGCTACTCAGTGAGACCCTTAGCAACCTAGCAAGACCCTGTTTCAAAACAAAAAATAAAAAGGGCTGAGGGTATAGCTCAGAGGCAGAATGCCCCTGGGTTCAATCCCTAGTACCATACACACACATGTACTATTAGAGATATACACAAGGGCCTTTGGATTACAAAGGGCATACGGGGGGTGGGGGGTGGGGGGGGAGAGACAACATATAATACGAGTCCTGAAGGATGAATCTCAGTTTCGGGAAGAATAGGGGTAAGACATTTAGGGTAGAAGAGACAGCAAATATGAAGGCCTCAGGTGGAATACACAGAAGCCAAGAAAGACTAAACAAAAAAACAAACAAAACCCCTTTAGATTCTTTGGATCAGTGGAAATTGGAGAGCTGAGAATCCTTTAAAAGTGGGATACAGCACTGTCAAAATGCTTTCTCCACTTCAGAGAGATGAGCAGGCAGCCATGAGGTAAAGATCTTAAGTCAGCAACAGCTATAAAATCTGCAAGGGAAGGTTTAGCTCTGAAGATTCATAAAGGCCTCTTGTTCATGAAATACTTTTTGTCTCAGCTGGCTAATCAGTTAAGACAAAAAGCATAAAAAAGGACTACTTAAGAACCTTGGCTACACACATAAGGCAAAAAGTCAGGGAACTAATCTAAAGTAATGTGTAGTTACCAATGTTGTGCCGCTCTTCCTTTCTTCAGAATCAGTTCTCTTACACTGACAACTCACTTTACTACTCTTACCCCAAAAGCCCAAAGACAACTCTTAAGAACAAGACGAAAAGCCGGGGGTGTGGTGGCATACACTTGTAATCCCAGCATTTGGGAGGCCGAGACCAGAGGATCCGGGTTCGCAGCCATCCTCAGCTACTTAGTGAGGCCCTCCACAACTTAGTGAGACCCTGTTTCAAAATAAAGAATAAGAAATAGAGCTGGGGGTATAGCTCGGAGGTAGAATGCCCTTGAGTTCAATCCCCAGTATCGCAAAAAAAAAAAAAAAAAAAAAAAAAAAAAAAAAAAAAAAAAAAAAAAAAAAAAAAAAAAATAA
>PVLC010010147.1:0-11043 GCA_004027655.1 Graphiurus murinus | reverse complement strand
CTTCTTCAAGGCCCATTTGGGTTAAATAAGTTTCCAGATTTGCTCACTGCACTAGCTTAATTTTTAAGGGAGAAGTTACTAGAAATGTTTAAACATAAATGAAACCAGTAGAGGACAGCAGGGACTAAGCATCAAGATTTTAGCACTGAAGGGTCATCGCAGATTTTATTATCTCCATGCTCAGACAAGGAAAGAGACCAGGTCATTATCCTAGGACAAACAACTCAATTTAACAAAGTTTACAAGATTTGGCACACATTTGCCCAACCATGGTATTTCCTGGAAGAACAGATTATGATCTCTTTATTTTCTCCTAAGGTATTAAAAGTGTCTTTCAAAAAAAAATTTTTTTTGTGGTACTGGGGATTGAACCCAGGGGTATTCTACCTGAGCTCCACTCCCAGCCTGATTTTTTTTTTTTTTTATTCTTTATTTTGAAACAGGGTCTCACTAAGTTGCAGAGGTCCTCACAAGTTGCTGAGGCTGGCTATGAACCTGTGCTCCCCCTGTCTCAGCCTCCCAAGTACTGAGATTACAAGCATGTGCCACTATGCTCAGCCAAAAATTTTTGTTGTTGTTGTTTAATTTAAAGAGAGGAGACTCTCTGGATCATAAAGGGGCTTAAGTGCAGATTGTAAAACTCTTCTTAGGTCATTGGTAAAAATCTTTGGGCTGAGAATGTAACTTAGTGGTAAAGTGTGTGCTTAGCATGCACAAAGCCCTGGGTTTGATTCCCCAGCACCACATTAAAAAAAAAAAAAAAAAAAAGCCCTCATAGAGTGCTTTGCAAAATGAATTAGAAAGAATGCTATGCTTTTCTAAAAGACTCTAGAACCATCTATATCTTCTACTGATACTCAGAAGGCGTAAACATTATTTAAATTGTCCTCTTCTATATTGTACTGAGAAACTGCAATCTTGACAGAAGCATTTGTTTTGTCTATTCTTTGATATCTAAAAAATTATTAGAGATTCATTCATTCCAGGGCAAAGACTTAATTGCATTATAAGAGGCTGAAGGCAAAAGAAATCGGCATGAAATTTACCTCCCAGAAAGTGTGTGATAATGCTCACAGTTCCCTCAGGGCTTCCACATTTCTGTACTTCCTATAACCTTCAGCTGACTCTATCTGAGAGTATTTATCTGGATAATTTAGAAATCCAGGCAGGTCACTTGACAAGTGAATTTCCAGCAGGGGCTAACTCAACTGGACTACTCTCATATGGGCATTCTAACAGATCCTAAGATTTTTCTAGGTTCCTATCTAGTTCATAACTTTGCAGTTATTTAGGAGCAAAGACTTATGGGAAAAGAGCACACCTCCTAACCCTAACATCATTACATAAACCAGCAGGTAGCTAAAATTAGGGAATAAGAAACTGGGCCAAACACAATGACTAACCAGAGCTGGCAACATCTAAAAGGCTGAAATGATGGTTTTTAATTTCCTTTAATTAAAATGTTCTGATTACAGATCACCTTGAAGGATTATCTGGTTTCTTAAGAATTGAGAGTTTTTATTTTTTCTTCTTAAATTCTATTAGAAAATTATGCTAAAGTTGGGCGTGGTGCCGAACCCTTGTAATCCCAGTACTTGGGAGGCTGAGAAAGAGGATCTGGATTCGCTGCTAGTCTCAGCTACTTAGTGAGACTCTCTGCAACTTAGTGAGACCCTGTTTCAAAATAAAGAATAAAAAATAGGACTGAGGGTATAGCTTGGAGGTATAATGCCCCTGCGTTCAATCTCCAGTACTGCAAAAAAGAAAAAAAAAAGAGAGAGAGAGAGAGAGAAAAAACTATGTTAAACAACTGCCGCTTTCACCTTTGATAATTCTTTTAACAATAAAAACACTTATAATATTTATCATAAAGGTTTTTGGTTTTGGTACTGGGGATTGAACCCAAGGGCATTCTACCTCTGAGCTACCCTCGCCCCCAGCCCTTCTTATTTTGAAACAGGGTCTCGCTAAATTGCTGAGAATCTCATTAAGTTGCTGAGACGGGCCTTGAACCTGCAATCCTCCTGTCTTAGCCTCCCAAGTACTAGGATTACAGACATGTGCCACCATTTAATTGAACAAAGGCAGTATCAAGCTATAAAATTTGCCTACATGACATCAAGGAATGGGAAATAATAAAAATTTGTTTCTATATGACACTTTCTGAAGAAAAGAAAATCAAAGTTCACAATTTAAAAAGTAGGGCAAAAAGCCGGGCATGGTGGCGAACGCTTGTAATCCCAGCATTTGGGAGGCTGAGACCAGAGGATCCTGGTTCGTGGCCAGCCTCAGCTACCTAGCAATTTAGTAAGACCCTGTTTCAAAATAAAGACTAAAAAATAGGGCTGGGGGTATAGCTTGGAGGTAGAATGCCTCTGAGTTTAATCCCCAGTACCGTAAAAAAAAAAAAAAAAAAAAAAAGTAGAGGAAAAGGTGTTAATTGTATATGCAGAGTAAGTTGCTGATGCCAAGAATATGCGAATAGTCACACTGAAACTGTCAAATAAGTGAGAAGACAGGTCACTGAGAAAATAACTCATTTAGAATTAGATTTTCTTGGAACATTCTAAGCAGTGGCTAGAAACAGGTTCTTAGCAGGTCTTGCTCCAGTAGTTGGAGCTTATTCCTTACCAAATATTCAAGACAATACCTGGCCCACTTCAAAAGGATCTTTAAGTAGCTTAGGAAAAAACAGAAGAGTTTTTTAAGTACCTTAGGAAAAAACAGAAGAGTTAACCTGGAGGAAGAAACAAATAGGTGTTTCAAGAGCCTGAACAAGTGGTATCTGTACAGTATCTGCCGGGCATGGTGGCACAAGCTTGTAATCCCAGCATTTGGGAGGCTGAGACCAGAGGATCTGGGTTCATGGCCAGCCTCAGCTACCTAGTGAGGCCCTCTATAACTTAGTGAGACCCTGTTTCAAAATAAAGAATAAAAAATAGGGCTGGGGGTAAAGCTCAAGAGGTAGAATGCCCCTGAGTTCAATCCCCAGTACTGCAAAAAAAAAAAACCCCAAAACAAAAAACAGCCTGAATAAGTGATATCTGTACAGTAAGTTTGATTCTAAGTTTTCTAGAAGCCAAGACTAAAAGACTAAAAAGGAAACAAGCTGAGTTACATATCATTTGTTTTCTGATGAAAGCTCACAAATTTATCTCAGGGACAGTTTTCCTGGAATTAACAGGAGCAATAATTTATCAAGAAGATCCTTGTCATTTTTAATGATGGTCTTGCTAAAGATACAAATATAGTTCAAATGGGTGCTTTTAGTGACTCTCCATATGATGCATGGCCTGACCAAACACAGAGTTGGGACCTGAAGGACTATATGAATGCTCTCATGCCTTGGTTCTCTGCCTTAACCCTCACTACTACCACTTTCCTCTCCATTCTAGTCCATTATTGCCCAGCCATATTCCAAAGTTCCAAGAAGGATGGGACAACTTTTGGCCACCTGATTCTGCAACAGTGTGGAGGGTGAGGTGAGGGGGGAGCACCAAGAAAAGATGTCTAAGCAATACTGTCCACTTGGATCTTGGTGTCTAACACTGGACTCCAATAAAAGTAACCAGGGATCCTTGAAGCAATGACAGATCCTAGGATTGCTAGGACTGGGGCAGGAAATGTGCAAGAGCAGCACAGAGCATTTTGTACAGCCAGAAAAAAAAGGAAGTGCTCAGAAACAAAACCCACAAGAATGGGGACATGTCAAGGAGACACAGGAGTGAACCAAAAGAACTCCTACTAGCCAAATGCTGAACCAATCTGAGCAACAAAGTAAAGTAGTAATGTATTATAACCCAAAGTATACAATAAATAGCCATGAAACCATACTGGTATAAAAGGCTGAATAAATACATTGGGGGGGGGGGTTCCCATGCAAAAGACTCTCAATTTATGCACCCTCAAAGAGATAAAGCACAACTCCCCACTCCTTACATGTGGGCTACAGAAAGTGACTTCCTTTCCAAAGAACACAGTATAAAAAGAAATGTTACAGTGGAGAAACCTGATAAACACTAACTCTAACTTGGCCAGATGATCAAGGTCAATATAAACAGTGATAAATCATGTTGATATAATGAGATGAAAATGACATTTGAGCTCTGTGGTCTTTCCCCAAACCCATAATTCCAATTTTATAATGAGAAAAACATCAGAGAAATCCCATAATCCCATAAGAGAGTCATCCTACAAAATATTCCAGTAGTACCCCTGAAAACCCACAAGGTCATCAAAAACAAGTCTGAAAAATTGTCACAAATTAAAAGAGTCCAAGGAGATATAATTAAATGTATCCAGGATGGGATCTTGGAACAGGAAAAATAAATTAGGAAAACAAAACAAAACTATGGAAATCTGAATTAAGTATAGATTTTAGTTAGAAATAATGGTTCCTTCACTGTGAGAGATGTATCATCCTAATGTGAGATGTTAATACAAGGGGATACTGGTTGCCAGGTATACAAGAACTATATTATCTTTTTTTGTTTGTGGTACTGGGGATTGAGCCCATTCTGTGGGCTCTGTGAGGTCTGGCTGTAAGGCCTAGCTAGAGGAAGTTGCAAACAAAGGACTCCAGGAAAGGCAAGAAGATTCCTATAACCATCCCCCTGCCCCCAGCCTCATAAATTTACCTGCTCTGGTCTGTGTCAAGCCCACTCAATCAGAGGAATACATGACTGTTTTGCTCTTCTCCCTCTTAACGCCCCATAAAAGGTCCAAATCTATGAGGAAGCAGGCTTCTGACTCTTGTGGGCTCTACCCCATGGTGAGTTGTCTCCTCCCAGGTTTTATTCCAGAATAAAATCTGTTCCTGCTGTAGAGCTGTGCTCTCTTTGACCCCATATTTCCCAACACATTCTACTTCCAAGCTACACCCCAGTCCTATTTTATTTTTATTTTGAAACAGGGTCTCACGAGGCTGATGAGAATCTCACTACTTGCTGAGGCTGTCCTCAAACCTGCAACCCTCCAGTTTCAGCCTCCCAAGTACTAGGATTACAGTGTGTGCCACCACACCCAGCTAGGAACTATATTATTTTTCACTTTTTCTGTAAATCTCAAACTATTACAAAGTTTAAAATTAAGAAAAAAAAAATCCAGATAAATAAAGCCGAACACTTTATTTATTTATTTTGTGTTCAGTGGGAGTACTAGGGGAATTAAACCAAGAGGTTCTGCCTCTGCGCTATACCCCTAGTCCTATTTTTTTTTTTTTTTTTTAATTTTGAAACAGGTTCTCACTAAGTTGCTGAGGGACTTGCTAAGGCTAGCCTTGAACCTGTGATCCTCCAGTCTCAGCCTCCCACGTACTGGGATTACAGGCATGCACCACCATGCCCAGCTCCAAACATTTAAATACACACATCTCTAGAGCCTCAAATTTAATCTACCTAGAGCCAAGCAAGCAAATAAGCAGTTTTACATACTTAAGAGATATATGCAAATAGTTGATTGACAAGTCCATATCTAACACATAAAATGACACATGAACTACAAGGAGGTAGGAAGTCTGTGTCTTCCTATTGACACAGGTCATGCATAGTTTTGATTTGCTGAGTCAGCTCCATACCCTACCCATCCAAGAATATGGTCCCCTTGATTCACTCAACACACACACAACAAAAACAACAACCACTTTGCTGGGAGTAGCAGAGGTCAATCAGCTTGTAGCTTTAGTGTAACCAGTGGAAATGTGAAGATGTCATTTCCTTCAAACTGACTCCTACCTGTATTGTGTTTTCTTCGGGTTTACTGTCAGTCTGTGGTATAACACTGAGCATACAATTATTTTAGGGATAACCATTAACCTTGAGGTTCCTAACTAACCAGGAGCTGTAATACAGAATTAAAATGAACTAAAACAGAAACACCTCACCTTCTCTTTGATAGACAGTATAGAAAACTAGTTAAGATGAATGATTCTAAGCTGGATATAGTGGTGCACACCTGTAATTCTAGTACTTGGGAGGCTGAGACAGGAGGATTGCAGTTTCAAGGCCAGCCTCAGCAATTTAGCAAGATCCTGTTTAAAAAAAAAGGTTGGGGGTGTAGATCAGTAAATGCCATGGGTTCAATCCCCAGTACAAAAACAAAAACCAAACCCACACAGAATAAATACCAACTAAGATGCTATCGTGTGCCAGGTATGGTGGCACACATCGTAATTCCAGTACTTGGGAGGGTGAGATAGGAGAATTGCAGATTTGTGGCCAGCCTTAGTAACTTAGTGAGGTTCTCTGTAACTTAATGAGACCGTGTTTCAAAATAAAATAATAATGGCTGGGTGTGGTAGCACATGTCTGTACTCCCAGTACTTGGGAGGCTGAAACCGGAAGATTGCAGGTTCACAGCCAGCCTCAGCTACTTAGTGAGACCCTTACCAACTTAGTGAGACCCTGTTTCAAAAATAAAGAATAAAAAGTAGGCTTGGGGGTGTAGCTTGGAGGTAGAACACCCCTGGGTTCAATCCCCAGTACCCCCCCCCGAAAAAAATAAAAAATAATAATAATAAAATAGGGCTAGAGAGCCGGGCGTGGTGGCGCACGCTTGTAATCCCAGCATTCGGGAGGCTGAGACCTGAGGATCCAGGTTCGCGGCCAGCCTCAGCTACCTAGTGAGGCACTCCACAACTCAGTGAGACTCTGTTTCAAAATAAAGAATAAAAGGGGGCTGGGGGTGTAGCTCGGAGGTAGAATGCCCCCGAGTTCAATCCCCAGTACCGCAAAAAAAAAAATAAATAAATAAAATAAAATAGGGCTAGAGGTATAGCTCAGAGGTAGAATGCCTCTGGGTTCATACACACACTATAGTTATACACATACACACACACACACACACACACACACACACACACACACACACACAATAGTTTACACTGGGAAAACAATACCAGAAACAGTTTCAAAAGGCTACCACAGGGCTCAGGGATAGTTCATCAGCAAAGCAGATGCCTGGTATTTGTGAGCCCCTAGGTTCAATCCCCAGCACTGTAAAACAAACAAATGTAGATAAATAAAAAAGCAAAAAGGCTCCCACAAATCATCACTGTATCTCAGAGGTGAAGAATATGCAACTTAGTGAGGCTGTCGGCAACTTAGTGAGACCTTGTTTCCAAACAAAAAATTAAAAGGTGTAGGGGTCACTCAGAGCTAGAATGCCCTTAGGTTCAATCCCCAGTGCCACAAAGAAAAAACAAAACAAACAAACAAACAAAAAAACCATGGACAACTCTTATGGTTCAGCAGTTATATTTAATGGGCATAAAATGAATTTGCCCTAATCTTTCAACCAAGAACAAGTACAAAGTCTATCAACTGCATTTCTAAATCAAAAGATCACATCTACATTTTACCCAGAACAAAGTCAAATTAATTAACTAATTAATTAATTAATTAATTTTGCGGTATTGGGGATTAAACTCAGGGGCATCCTGCCTCTGAGCTATACCTCTCGCCCTATTTTTTATTATTTATTTTGAAACAGGGTTTCATTAAGTTGCAGAGTGCCTCACTAGGCAGCTGAGGCTGGTGGTGAACCCAGATCCTCCGGTCTCAGCCTCCCAAATGCTGAGATTACAATCGTGCGCCACCACGCTCGGCTCAAAGACAAATTTAGAAAGGCCATAAGCAGCATTTAGCGGCACCCCTTTTTTTTTTCCTTCTTCCTCAAATTTCCAACACAATTCAGTGAGGATATAGCACAGTACAGAGTATTGCTTAAGCTGAAATATGACCAAGGAGGCTGGGAGGCTTTTTGTAGAAGTGTTGAGAATCAGAAATGGAAAATTTCCAGGCACTGGTAAGATAGATGCTGTCTTCCTGCTTCTATCAGCATTTGCTACATTAACTCAACATAAGCAATACGTCATACTTGATGGGATAGCAGAGAAGAAAGGGAGAAAAAGAGGGAGGAAGGGAAAAGAATGAGAATGAAAAAACAGTCGCTGGCCTAACAATACTGCTGCGGGGGTGAAGCCAGATCAAATGTTTTTTTTCATACTGTTCCAAAGTTATTTACGGTAAAAACCTCCAGCATGACCCTTTTAGGCACAAACAAAGCCTTGTTCTCTCTTAACAGCCAGTCCCTTGATTTCCCACACATTATGCTGAACAATGAGGCTGGGGCATAGTATAAAGCAGATGACATCAACCTCCCTCAAGTTGGAGGCTTGTTTGGGAGCCCAAATACTGGTCTGCATCCAGCTGGCTGACTTCACAGAGGGCTCCACTGTCCAGGCTGTCAGGCTACATATGATTATGGGGCAGTGGCTCAGGATCAACCACCAGTCAGTAATTCAAACAAGAAACAGCAAACATCACTGCACCCCTCTAGGTTACCTATGTAAGTTTGTTTCACTTCCTAGAAACTAGACTCAGTCTTCAGAAGTTATCATAAAGAAGTGGTTTAGGGATGTCACACTCTAAGCAGTGTCCTTCTCTGAATTAGTATGGAATAGGAAAAGCTGTGGACAAGTGTTCATTGAGTAAAATTTAAATGAAGTAATATATCTTTAATCTTTTACAGTGAAGGAAATACAAACTCAGGTTTTATTTAAAAGCTAGAATTTGAAGCCGGGTGTGGTGGCGCATGCTTGTAATCCCAGTATTTGGGAGGCTGAGACAGGAGGATCACAGGTTTGCAGCCCACCTCAGAATGGGAGACTCTCTGCAACTAATAAGACCCTGTTTCAAAATTAAAAATAAAATAGGACTTGGAGTATAGCTCAGAGGCAGAACCCCCCTATGTTTAACCCCCATTCACACACACACACACACACACACACACACACACACACACAAAAAAAAAAAAAAAAAAAAGCTAGATTTTTTTTCTCTCTGAGATGAAGTCTTGCTACGTTACTCAGACTAGCCTTGAAATTGCGATCCTGCCTCAGCCTCCTGAGTAGCTGGGATCATAGGCATGCACTACTGTGCCCAGCTAAAAGCTAGAAATTTTGTATATAATACAAAAAGAAACTAGATGTTAATACAATTAAATGTTAATGTACTAATTAGCCTTCTGTACACCTATTAACTGACCTGTTTTAATCTACTAGACAAGACAAATTAAATATAAATTAGAAAGGGCTGTACTTTCCCCAACTTTTTAGAAAAAGATCAGCCTGAATAAGGGTCCTTATAGCAGGTATTATTAAAAAGGATGGCTACTTATGAAGCATAAACAGTAAACATCCCATTTTCTCTCCTCTCCAACACAGAAAAGTCCTTAGCAGATGTCAATAATAAGTTGAGGAGCCTGGTGTGGCGCACGCTTGTAATCCCAGCATTCGGGAGGCTGAGACCGGAGGATCCGGGTTCACGGCCAGCCTCAGCTACCCAGTGAGGCACTCCGCAACTTAGTGAGACTCGGTTTCAAAATAAAGAATACAAAATAGGGCTGGGGGTGTAGCTTGGAGGTAGAATGCCCCTGAGTTCAATCCCTAGTACTGCAAAAAAAAAAAAAAAAAAAAAAAAAGTTGAAATATAATCCTTCCTCCCTCAAATCAGAAAACTATATTATCTGTTTATACAATTTTTGGTGAGGGGGAGAAAAGTCAAAGCCATGGTTTTCCCAACTGCTAAGGTGCTTCTTCATAATTTTTAGGCTTAGACTGTGGTAGGCCTATGATTCAAGGCTGAATTTTTCAAATGATCTGTTTATCTTTGTAATTTTTAATCTAGTTGAAAAGGATTGAGACTGTAACTGGGTATAATATACAATATACAAACTTTTTTTTTTTTTTTTTTTTTTTTTTGCGGTACTGGGGATTGAACTCAGGGGCGTTCTACCTCCGAGCTATACCCCCAGCCCTATTTTTTTTATTCTTATTTTGAAACCGGGTCTCACTAAGTTGCAGAGTGCCTCACTAGGTAGCTAAGGCACTCTGCAACCCTATTTGGTAATAGGGTCTTGCTAAGTTCCTGAGAGCCTTGCTAAGTTGCTGAGGCTGGCTTCAAACCTATGACCCACCTGTCTCAAGTCTCCCAAGTACTGAGACTACAGAATGTACCACCACACCAGCTAAAAGCAGCAATTTTTGCAGAGTCCCATCCATCATTTTCAATCCACTTTTCTCTCTTTTCAGAGGACTTCCCTAATCACTCAAATACTCTACCCTCACTGCTTGACTTTTCATTATATTTTTCACCACTTGAAGCTTATATATATAACATATTATATAAAAATATATTATATATATATATATATATTTAACCTCTTTTGCCTATGTTCCCTACGGGGACGATCGCAGGTTCGAGGCCAGTGCATGGTAAAGTAGCAAGACCCTGTCTCAAAATAAAAAAGGCTGGGGTGTAGCTTAGAGGTAGAGTTCAACCTTAGTACCACAAAATAAATAAAAAATAAACCTGGGACTGAGTGTGGTGGTATATCCCAGCTACTTGGGAGGATGAGGCAAGATGGCGGCCAAATGAGGCTAGCTTGGGCAACTTTGTGAACCTTGTCTCAAAATAAAATTTTAAAAGGGCTGAGGATGTAGGTAAGTGGTAGAGTGCTTACCTCTACCCATCCTCTGGTAGGGACTGTGCTCCAGTCCTCTGTACCACAGGCTAAAAAAGAGAGGAAGAAAGAAAGAAAAAGAGAATCCTAGGATATCTTGTGCCAAAAAACAAGGAAGCATTCAAAATCTAATGGGAACGTGTCAAAGGCATATAGGAGTCAACATGAAGGTGCTAAAGGAACAATTTAGTCATAAAGAAAGGATACAAGCCGGGCATGGTGGCGCACGCTTGTAATCCCAGCATTCGGGAGGCTGAGACCGGAGGATCTGGGTTCGCAGCCAGCCTCAGCTACCTAGTGAGGCCCTCCACAACTTAGTGAGACTTGGTTTCAAAATAAAGAATAAAAAATAGGGCTGGGGGTATAGCTCGGAGGTAGAATGCCCCTGAGTTCAATCCCCAGTACCGAAAAAAAAAAAAAAAAAAAAAAAAAAAAAAAAAAAAAAAAAAAAAAAAAAAAAAAAAAAAAAAAAAAAAAAAAAAAAAAAAAAAAAAAAAAAAAAAAAAAAAAAAAAAAAAAAAA
>PVLC010010146.1:6229-51678 GCA_004027655.1 Graphiurus murinus | reverse complement strand
CTCCAGATGAAGGAGAATCCTTAGGTGAACAAAGAATTTGACTTAATGGAAGGTGAAGGGGGTAGGGAGGACACCCTAATGAACATGATGTACTTTCTATGAACACATCAAAGTCAATCACTAAACTGACTTTGAGAAGGAGGGAAGAGGAGGGAGTGGGGCAGGAATTGGGGAAGGGTTAAATGAGAAATGTGTACATGGATGTCTTTACCTATACTAGTTTGTACCTAACAAAGATGTGTAATTACAATGCACCAAATAAGGGAAAGTCAGCATGTGACTGTATTTGGAGACAGGGCCTTTAAAGAGGTAATAAAGGCAAAAAAAGGCTATGTGGGTGGACTCTAATCTGATATGAGTGGCATCCCCATAAGAAGAGGAGATTAGAACACAGACACACAGAGGTAAGTCCACAGAAAGACAGAGGGAGAAGAAGGCCATCCATAAGTCAAGGAGAGAGGTCTCAGAAGAAACCAATCCTGCTAACATGTTGATCTCTGACTTTTCACCTCCAGGTATGTGAGAAAATAAACTTCTGTTGCTTAAGCCACCCAGTCTGTGGTACTTTGTCATGATAGTCCCTGAAAACTAGTACAAATTACATGTTCATCCTTTCTATCACCTGGCTCATTCTAATGCTTCTTCTGCCCTACTGTTGTCACCATAGTCAACTCAACCTTGTAGATGATTCATCCTGGGCCTCTAGTTCCCTGACTCTCTCACCTCTAATAATCTTTCTCTCATCTGACCTCCCTTCAACCGTCCAATTTCAGGGGCACACTCCTGACCCAATCATCACACAACCTACTCCACCTCTGAAATCTTCACTTCAATAATCCTATTCTCTGACCACTCCTTCTCATCCATTCAGCTCACCTGCTTTAGTTTTCCAACTTCAGAGATTCTACAACCTCATTGAGAGTCCTCCTATTCACTGTTTTAGCCATCTTTTCAAATTATTCATCACAATGTCCTCTCCTTATCCTGTTTAGATGCTACAATATCTGTCTGTTTATGTTACAATAACATAATATTGGTCTGAAGCTGGGCATGGTGGTGCCTGCCTGTAATCCCAGTACTTAGGAAACTGAGAAAGGAGAATGGCATTTTGGTGTTGTTCTTGTTTTTGTTTTTGTGATACTGGGGATTGAATCCAGGGGCATTCTACCTCCAAGTTACAACCCCAGTCCTATTTTTTTTTATTCTTTATTTCAAAGCAGGGTCTCAATAAGTTGCAGAGGGCCTCATTAAGTAGCTGAGTCTAGCCATGAACCTGTGATCATCCTGTCTCAGCCTCCCAAGTACTGGGATTACAAGCATGCGCCACCACACCTGGCTAGGATTGCAAATTTGAGGTCAGTCCAGACAACTTAAGAGAGACCTTGTCTCAAACTAAAAAAAAAAGGGGGTGGGTAATAACTCAGTGGTAGAGTACCCTTGGGCTCAATCTTTAGTTCTGCCAAAAAAAAAGTGACACAGATAATATGTTGCCCCTTTCCTACCATAATTTATAAAGGCAAATAAATTTACATTTTAAGGCTGCTTTCTAAAACAGTAGGGAAACACCATAAAAGATTCTCGATTAATTAAATCAATAGTTCTCAGCTCTGGCTTCACAATGAAATCAATCAAACCCTTAAAAAAAAAAATCCTTGCCAGGTAGGGAGGACACCCTAATGAACATGATGTACTTTCTATGAACACATTAAAGTCAATCACTAAACTGACCTTGAGAAGGAGAGAGGAGGAGGGAGTGGGGTGGGAATTGGGGAAGGGTTAAATGAGAAAAGTGTGCATGGATGTCTTTACCTATACTAGCTTGTGCCTAACAAAGATGTGTAATTACAATGCACCAAATAAGGGAAATATGAAAAAAAGAAAAAAGATTTGTTAAAGTTACACCCGGAGATTTTGGATCTACATAATGCAGAGCCCACCTCTATTAACCCGGCAGAAACAGCTAACACATTAGTAGATTGGCCTCAAGCCTTGGTCACTACTGGCCCTCGTTTACCTCCTTGCTAGGAGGAGTTATCGTAGCAACAGCAATAGTCATTCTAGGTTTATGCAATCTACCACTTGTTGTACACATCGTGATCAATGCCTATGTTAGTACATGAGCAGATTTACATGGAATAAAAATGCAAGCACTGGCTTGCACAGGGCCTGGTAGTCAATGACGGGTTTGATTTTCTCAGGGCAAATCAACCTAAGACAGGGCTCGTTGAATGACTCATCGAGATCCCATGATGGGTAAGATTAAGCACCTGGTAGGAAACGACCTAAGACAGGCACAGTCCTTCGTGCATTTTAAAATAAAAATGGGGGAGTTGTGGGAGCCCAGCTGCGCCCTTTCCCCCCTGGCAGTTGCTATCTGCATATATGAGCAATTATACTGTCTTTTCTGCTATGGCTACATTGGCGTCTTGAAGTCTGGAGATTGCCCCTAGGATGGGTAGATGAAAGACCCTCCTACTTCTTGGAAAGTAAATATATGACCCTAAAGGAGTATGGTTTTATGACTCTAGAAAGTTTGCTTTACCAGGCAATGTTAAGAATGTGGGCTATACGTGTAAAACGAAGAAGTGGTGCTATTTGTGATCTAACAATGATTGATATGTCATAAATGTCTATGTAACCCTGTTGTACTCAAGAAATGTATAAAAAATCCGTGCTGAAAAAATAAATTAATTAATTAAAAAAAAATCCTTGCCAGGTACTCAGCCCAAGCCAATTACATCAAAATTTCTAGGCTCTCAAGATGTTCAATGACTTGCTCACAACTTACCAATTGTGTAACCTTACAAAAATTCTGAATTTCAGTATCCTAGTCTGTGAAATGGAGCTTATAAAACCTATTTTTCAGTGTATACAGGAGCTAGATCCCACAGGTTCAGGTGGGTTGATTGCATGTAAAGCATCCCAACTTTCGGTGATACCACATTGCGATTTGAAACCAGCAATGGTGGAAATATTATGCAATGGAAATCAGAAAGTGCTACAAATCAGGACTTCCTCCCTCTCCAAGCCCAGGAGAGCAGGAAGTTGTTTAACCTGACTACCTTCCAGCTATTAAGTTGGGCAATGACCCAGACACATCATAAACATAACATTTTAGCTATCTAAATAATAGGAGCATTTTACAATATGTGCTTTTTTTCCCCTTGTAATTTGCAATATTAGGAAAGGTTAAATGATCAGTCAAACATTGATCATTTAGAGATTAAAAGCCCTTTAGAGATTAAAAAAAATCTCTCTGGTACCTTTAGAAGTTGGGCAAGTATGAGGAAAGAGTGTCAGAACAGCAGAGGACCTTACTAGACTGGAAAAACAAGTCTAGATTCTCTCCCTCATTTCATTCAGGTCCCTGTTCAAATGATACTACGGTGAAAAATGATGTCTAACCATACAACCCGTTTTCCTATCACTTTCTAGCTCTATGTCCTCCGTCATTTTTTCTTCATATCACTTGACATTTTTTGACATCATTTGTGTATTTGTTCATTGTTTGCTTCCTTCACCAAAAAAGATGACATAATGCCAGTGCCTACTGATAATAGGTGTTCAATAAATAATTTTTGAATGGATAGGTGGATGGGTGGGTAGGTCGATGGATGGATGAGTGTGTGGGTGGGTAGGTGAATGGATGGATGGGTGTGTGGGTAGATAGGTGGATGGATGAATGGGTGGATGGGTGGGTAGGTAGATGAATAGATGAGTGTGTGGGTAGATAGGTGGATGGATGGATGGATGGATGGATGGATGGATGGATGGATAGGTAGATGGATGGATGGATGAATGGGTGGATGGGTGGGAAGGTAGATGGATAGAGTGTGTAGGTAGATACATGGGTGGATGGATGGATGGATAGGTAGATGGATGGATGGGTGGATGGGTGAGTAGGTGGATGGGTGGATAGATGTGTGGGTTGATAGGTGGATAGATGAGCATGTGGGTTGGGTAGCTACTATCCGACTCCAGAAGAATATTGCCAAGAGGGAATGTAGAACCAGTATTATCAGATCTTCCTTTAATGAAAACAAAATTTGGTTATTCTAAAACATCAAAGAACCAATAAACACCTAGTCATACTAGAGAAACAGAGAGAGGAGAGAGACACAAGTGACCAATATCAAGAAGGCATATGACAGACCTCAAAGACATTAAGAGGATAATAGAGGAATATTATGAAGAATGCCACTCATATAAATTCAGCAATGTAGATGAAATGGAATACTTTCTCAAAAACTGTAATATACTAAAATTCACTCAAGATTATGTAAATAACCTTAGTAACTATAATTATTAAAGAAATTAGGTTTTTGGTTAAAATATTCAAAAAAGAAATCTCCCTGCTCATGTGATTTCATTGGTGAATTTTACCCACCACTTAAAGAATAACACCAAGTCTTTAAAATCTCTTTTATCATTATTATTATTATTTGTGATACTGGAGATTGAACCTAGGGGCATTCTACTTCTGAGTTATGCCCTCAGTCCTATTTTATTTTAATTAATCAATTAACAATACATTAATAATAAAATAAATTTATTTATTTATTTTTGACACTAGAGGCTGAATTTAAAGCATTCTACCATGAGCTACACCCCCAGCCCTTTTTAAAAAAAAATTTTGCTTTGAAACAAGGTCTCTCTAGCTTGCTGAGAGCCTCACTAAATTGCAGAGACACTAAACTATGATCCTCCTGTCTCAACCATGCTCTCTCAAGTACTGGATTACAGGCATGCGTCACCATGCATGGCGTCTTTTTTGTTTTGTGACAGGGTCTCACTAAGTTGCTGAGGGCCTCACTGAATTACTGAGGCTGGTCTTGAACCTGCAATCCTTCTGTTTTAGCCTACCAACTAGTGGGTTTTTAGGCATGCACCACAATGCCCAGCCTATACAATCTCTTTTAGAAAACAGAAGAGGAGGAAACACTTTACAACTTATTTTATGAGATAGTATTTCCTTGATTCTACAAACAGAAAAAGATATTATGAGACTAGAAAAGCACAAACCAATAATCCTTCATGAATACAGTATGTAAAACTTCTCAAAAATTATAAAAATCAAATCCAGTGATGTATAAAAAAGTATAATATGCCATGATCAAATGGGATTTATCCTGAGAATTCAAGAACTGGTTCAACATTTGGAAATCAATCATGTATTTTATATGACTCGCCTAAGAAAAACCACACGATCATATTAGTTGATGCAGAAAAAATATTTTTAAAAATTCAACATCCATTCATGATAATGATAATAATAATAATGATAAAAATAAAATAAAGGCCGGGCGTGGTGGCGCACGCTTGTAATCCCAGCATTCGGGAGGCTGAGACCGGAGGATCCGGGTTCGAGGCCAGCCTCAGCTACCTAGTGAGGCACTCAGCAACTTAGTGAGACTCGGTTTCAAAATAAAGAATAAAAAAAATGGGGCTGGGGTTATAGCTCGGAGGTAGAATGCCCCTGAGTTCAATCCCCAGTACTGCCAAAAAAATAAATAAATAAATAAAATAAAATAAAATAAAGCCGTGTGTGGTGGCCCATGCCTGTAATCCCAGTACTTGGGAGGCTGAGACAGGAGAATCATAGGTTCGAGGAGAGACTCAGCAAGTAGTGAGGCTCTTATCAACCTAGGTACACACAGTACCTTTGCCTCTTTGGAATCAGCTTTTGTGTAGCTACATTACATCCTTTTGGCATTTGATTGACATTTCATTTATTCTATAGATCAATTTGGGGAGAAGTGACATCTTTATGATTTTGAGTACTCCAATCCATAAATCCATGATATATTTTCATTTATTTAGGTATTCTTTGATTTTGGTCACCAACATTTTGTATGTGTGTATGTTACTAGGGATTGAACCTAGGGGTATTCTACCTCTGAGCTACAATCCCACCCCTATTTTATTTTTTATTTTGAAACAGGCCTCACTAAGTTACAGAGGGCTTCAGTAATTTGCTGAGATTGGCCACAAAACTGCAATCCTCATGTCTCAGCCTCCCAGGTACTGGAATTACAGGCATGCACCACCATGCCCAGCATAACATTTTGTATTTCTTTAGTATATAGAAATTGTACATGTTTTATTTTATTTATAGGCAAATATTTTTACCTAGGGGCATTCTACCTCCAAGCTATATCACCACCCCTATTTTATTTTTATTTTGAAATACTGTCTTACTAGATTCATAAGAGCCTCACTACTTGCTGAATCTCTCCTCGAACCTATAATTCTCCTGTCTCAGCCTCCCAAGTACTGGGATTACAGGTATGGGCCACCACACACGGCTTTGTTTTATTATTATTATTATTATTATCATCATCATCATCATCATTATCATGAATGGATGTTGGATTTTTAAAAATATTTTTTCTGCATCAACTAATATGATCGTGTGGGTTTTCTTAGGTGAATCATAAAATACATGATTGATTTCCAAATGTTGAACCAGTTCTTGAATTCTCAGGATAAATCCCACTTGATCATGGCATATTATACCTTTTTATACATCACTGGATTTGATTTTTATAATTTTTGAGAAGTTTTACATACTGTATTCATGAAGGATTATTTTGAGAAGCCCAAACAATTTTGAAAAAGAAGAATAAAGTTGGAGGAGTCATATTACTCAATTTTATTATTTTATTTTGTTTTATTTATTTAATTACTAATATTCATGGTACTGGGGATTGAGCCCTGGGGCACTCCATCCTTGAGCTACAAGTGCAGAAAGGTAAAGTCACTTAATGCCACACAACCAATCAGTGCATAAGATAACAGCCCTTGAAACTCCTTCCTTGTTTGCAAAAAGGCTTAATCATTTCTTTAAACAGGCTCCTCCCTTAATTGCAAAAATGATATTTTCCTTCCATCCACAGCACAGGGTGGAGAATGAGAACCAAAACTTGGGTGGGGGCGGATTCCCAATTTGAAAACCAGCCAACAAGGGGCTCAGTGTTGGAGGATGGACTTGAGGGTCTACAGGCTGAGTCTCCGCAAAGCCCCCAACCCAACTCCATAGCAGCATCTTGAGGTGCTGCCCTGTCCCCTCTCCTGCCCCCTGGCCTCAGCCCATCCTATTGCCCATCAGCAGGGCGCCGGCGCCACCTGATTTCCTGAGATCTCGTCCCAGGACTCACGGAACTCGTGTCCTGCAGCTGCCACCTCCTCCTCTCGAGGCTCCTCTTGCTTCGGGGTCAGAGACAGGCCCCTCCAGGACCGGGCAGCTGCGCCCCTCACGTTTTCGAGGAGCCCTTTCGCCGCGGCCGCTGCGCCAGCCCCGCTGTCCCGGACCCGGTTCATGGCCGCCCGGCGGCGGGGTAGAGCCTTCAGACTCCGGCCAGGGCGCCGGGCTGGACGCCGGACCCTGCCGGAGCGCGCAAGCTCGGGAGCCAGTCTGCTCTCTGTTCTGGGCAGTTTGCTGGTTCTCCAGCCCTGCCAGGCGTTGGCCGCTCCGGAAGAACCCACCTTCAGGTGTGGCCCGTGCGGTTCTGTGGCGTGGTTGTACCAGCAATGAAACATCTCGAGAAATCCACTCTCTCTCATCAACTCCCGGGTTATACTCTGCCAGTTCTTTGTATGATTTTAAGAAATGTCGAGGTGGGATTTATAACCAACACTATTGGAACTTCAATGTTAAGTAATTTCTAAATAGGCTTCCAGAATTTTCTTTTGAATAAAACAGAATTTTGGGTTTCTCATGCAATTATAATCTTTATTGGATGATTTTTATGAAAAAATGCAATGATACAGAAGCAAGTCAAACAAATTCTGACTTCCCAAATAAACTTCAAACAAAAGAGGTCATTTGGTTTTCATTTATTTTGTATTATGAGTTTATGAAGTGTTTAATCTTTTTTCAGGGGCATTCTACCTCCGAGCTATACCCCCAGCCCTATTTTTTAATTCTTTATTTTGAAACAGGATCTCACTAAGTTGCGGAGTACCTCACTAGGTAGCTGAGGCTGGCCGCCAACTGGGATCCTCCGGTCTCAGCCTCCCGAATGCTGGGATTACAGGCTTGCGCCACCACGCCCGGCGAAGTGTTTAATCTTAATGTAAACTATATGATTTTAATGTTCATTTCAAACTTATTTTCCTTTCAAACTGTGTATCAAATTTGAAATCAAATTAAGTTCAAAATAATATGTTTCCTCATCAATGAAAAACAAAAAAGCCAGATGTAGTGGCATAAGCTTGTAATCCCTGTCTTTAGGAGGCTGAGACAGGAGGGTCACAGGTTCAAGGCCTATTTCAGCAATTTAGCAAGACCCTTTGCAACTTAGTGAGACCCTGTTTCAAAATAAAAAATAAAGTCTCTGGGGAGTGTAGTTCAAAAGTAGAATGCCCTTAGGTTCAATCCCCAGTACAAAAGGAAGAAGAAGGGGGTTGCGGGGGGGAGGGGATAACAGTTCAAAACAGTGTCAGAATACTACCAATGGTTTCCATACAGCCAAGTACCCCCGTCTCAGCCTCCCAAGTACTGGGATTATAGGCATGCGCCATCACACCTGGCTATCACACACGATTCTTCCTTTTGTATCCCATTGGCTGACATCCAGTCACATGCTGCACCTGCCTGCAGGTGTGAACTGCAAGGCTGGGTTTATTGTATTTCACTAATTCAGAAATGCCATTTTTTTCACATTTTAACATGTTTGAGATGTTAAATTATCTGCCTGGATTGAGGTGAGTTTTTCCCCAGACAATGTGCAATTGATTCTGCTAGTCACTAGGGACAATACCAACATAAGACGAAGGCCACTTTACTTAAATATTCTACTTGAGTGTTTTTAGATCACACCATTGATGTGAATTCAGACTATAAACCTACGTGTGTACTGGCTTGTGGTTGGATTATCTTTGGGAGTTCTTTCTTTCAACCAGAGCTTCACTGCCTTCATGAAGGATTTATTTCAACTTTATCCTTGCTCTGAACGTATAAACTCTGCTTTCCCACATTATACAGTGGGCAGTGGAAAACTGTTGAACTCACCACCTTTCTTAGTGGTTTATAAAATAGAAAACTGATGAAATACAGTAGTCTACTCTGGGTAAGCATGTGCCTAGCTAAAATTCTAATAATATGACAGAAAACTAGAATATTGAAGAAAAACCAGAATCTTTGCCCTGAATCCCTAGCATCTAAGCAATGTGCTTGACAAGTGGATATATTTTTTTAAATAATCAGCACATTTTACACCTGTGGATGGTTCATAGGTCAAATTAGAAGTTTAGCATATGTCTTTAATTTAGGGGTATTTCTCCTCACTCTACCCCTGCTGCTACTGCTACTGCTACTGCTGCTGCTGCTGCTGCTGCTGCTGCTGCTGTTTGTGTGTAAAATGAGAGTTTGAAGTAATAATAAACATTAGTGAGTAAAGTTAGAAGGGTTATTTCCATTTACTTCTAAATTCTCTTCTGACTCCCTGAACAGCAGTTACAAAACGAAGGCTATCACAATTGCCTCACCCTTGTTAGGAGAACAGTTCAGTATTATAGCTTGTATGGAATTGTTTCTAGTACTATTCACCATAATATTATTTGAGGTTTTCTTGAACTGTTAATCCAATTATGTATTACAAAGCAAAAGTGATTATTCCTTAATTATAAAACAAAAGGATAGTTTCAGGGAAACAAGCATTACCACTCCCTAAAGTTTACTAAATTCCTACCAGCACCAAGCATTTTCCTATAGACTCTTTTTTTTTTTCCAAAATGGAACATTACTTTTTTTTTTTTTTTTTTTTTCCCCCGGTACTAGGGATTAAACCCAGGGGCATTCTTCTTCCGAGCTCAACTCCCAGTCCTATTTTTTATTATTTATTTTGAAACAAGGTCTCACTAAGTTGTAGAGGGCCTCACTAAGTAGCTGAGGCTGGCCACGAACCCTGATCCTCCTGTCTCAGCCTCTCAAATGCTGGGATTACAAGTGTGCACCACCATGCCCAGCGGAACATTACTTTTAAAAACATTCAGCTACTAGGCTCCAGGTATGGTTTGTTCCAGGTATGGTTCTAGGTATGGTTCTCAAACAGTATTTTCTCAAAAAAATTTTTTTTTATTTAGCTCTAGATTTATAGTCAACATTTGAGCCTTTGACCAGATAACTTCCAAACTATCTTAAAAGGATATAGTAATAAACAATTTATAAAGCAGGCCACTACCCAATAAGGATAAAGAAATGCAATTCTTTTTCTGGAACATCCACCCTTTAGGCTGCAATTTGAATGCAACTATCTAGATCAGCCACCATCTGGTATTCCCAGAGAAAAATAATTAGATGGTAATAGGGACCATGCTTTGGTCACATACTTTTTATTCATTTATGTGACAACAAATGATTGCTAATATTGACTATGTGGCAGGCCATTTACTTCATATGGAATCCAGAGGTAGATGAAAGATAGCACTGGATCTCTAAGAGCCTATAAGCTGATAGGGAGAGACCAACATGGGAAGTCACAGTAAAGAATTCTTCAGAATCTTCTTAGAGAAATGGATATTTCCAACAGCCCTACAAGGGCAGACATTATTTATAATAAATCTGGGGTTGGCAGAGGTAAAGGTGGAAATAAGAGGGATGAGTTAAGAGGTAATTCACATGAAATAGAGACATTTTAAAGCAAGGGAAATAAAAAATATCACTTATTATTGCTGTATCTTACCTTTCACTTCTAGTCTTTTTATATAAAGGTCATATCCATTGCCTAAGGTTTCTTAGAACCATGTTCCCTCTTAAATTCTGTAACATGGTTTTCAGTGTGGATGCTAAAAACCTCTAACTCCTGAAGTTCACTTCTTCAATAGAGTCATGAATATGCAATTCTCACACTAACTTTAAAATTAAATCGCCTCTGATGGAATGATCTGGATATATAAATACTTATGATGCTGCCCTCATCATATAAATTTGAGGTAAGATATACAACTATGCTATGGGAACAATATAAAGATTGATACTTAAAAAAATCTTTGAATTCTATTGAGTGGGATTATACACATGCAAAGTATTAAGATATTTATCTCATTTGTTGTATTATACACTAATAATGATATATTACAAATGCCTACTCCTTATCTGAGATTCCCTAAACATGTTTTGAAGTTTCTTTGTATTTTAATTAATTAAAACTCAGGGGAATTCTAACTCTAATTAACCAACCCAGAGCTATTCTAACTCTGAGCTACACCCTCAGCCCTATTTTTTTAAAAATTTGGAAACAGTATCCTCATTAAGTTGCTAAGAGCCAGACTAAATTGTTGAGGCTGGCCAAAACCTGCAATCTTCTGGTCTCAGCCTTCCAAGTACTGAGATTACAGGTGTGCACCACCATGCCTGGCTTCTCTGTGTTTTAAAAAGGAGGCAGAGGTTGCCCTAACTGATATTTATCCTTTCTATATTTCAGTCTAATGTAATTCTAATAAACTGACATTTTATAAGTGTGCAGTAAAGGCCCAACTCAGCAGGTTCAGCTTGCTCAAGCCCTGTACCTTCCAAAGAAGGAACTTTCTTTGGAACATCTGGCCTTTCACCAACTCTTGCTCCATAGACTATCCAGCCTGACAAGAATGTTTTAATATGCTGGGGGCTTTGGGTCACATTGTATTACTTTGATTAAATAGTTTATATTAATATTATGATTTATAGCTGGGTGCAATTGCACATGCCTGTAATCTCAGTACTTAGGAGGCTTGCAAATAGGAGGATTGTAGGTTCAAAGTCAGCCTCAGCAACTGAGAGAAACCACTAGCAATTTAGCATGAGAGCCTGTTTCAAAATAAAAAATGAAAAGGGTTGGGGGTGTAGCTCCAAGAACAGCCCTGAATTCAACCCCCAATAACAACAGCAACAAAAATGATTACTTATGGTGAATGCATAGTTTTGAAATCTGAATCTCTGAGTCATAAGGTGTCATTAGATCTCTGGAGGGCTGAAGATTGAATAGCTTAGGTGTCACCTGGGTGGTGAGGGCCTATGTCACTGACTTCCAGTAAAACCCCTGGATACCGAGGGTTGGACAAGCTTCTCTGCTTGGCAATATTTTGCATGTGTTGTCACACATCATTTCTTGTCACAATTTGAGTAGAAGATACCTTGGAAGCTTCTGCCTGGTTTCTCCTTGACTTTGCCCATACTCCTCCCTTTGCTGATTTTACTTTATTTCCTTTCACTGTTACAAACCATACCATGAACATTACAACCTTGAATGTTGTCAGTTCTAGTAAATAATCAGACTTGAGGGTAGCCTTGGCAACTCCTGACATAGTAAGGTAGGGACCAAATTTATTTTTTCTGTATAGTTAATCAATCATAAAAGGATCACTTGAAGCCAATACTTTCATAATGAGTTATTTAAAATGTCCATCCCCCTGCCAGTATCACTATTAGTACTATATAATTACTATATCTTTATAACAAACCTAGATATCTAAAAGAACCTATTCTACCTTCTTATTCTTGGGTCTTTGTTCTTCTATATCAAACTTAGGATCTACTTACCAATTCCTAAGAAAAACCAAGTGGAGTTTTGTTTTGAATTTTACTATATTTATAGAGTAATTTGGTGGGGCAATGATTCTAGATAGTAATTATTCACGAACAGATAGTAATTGTTCATTTACTCAGAGGTAGTGTTTATCTTTCAATAATAGTTTACAGTTTCCAAATCCTTGCAGTTTTTTTTTTTTTTTTCAGTACTGGGGATTGAACTCAGGGGCATTCTACTTCCAAGCTACACCCCCAGCCCTATTTTTTATTCTTTATTTTGAAATAGGGTCTCACTAAGTTGCGGAGTGCCTTACTAGGTAGCTGAGGCTGGCCGTGAACCCGGATCCTCCGGTTTCAGCCTCCCAAATGCTGGGATTACAAGCGTGCGCCACCCCACCCGGTTTCCTTGCAGTTTTTGATAGATTTTTTTCCCCCTGAGGAGCCTTGCAGATTGTTGTTCTCATGATGAGATAATATTTAAATAGATTTTCTAATTGATTATTATTGTCTTATGGGAATGTTGTTGATTTTACATGTTGATCTTATAGACATTGTTTTGTTGAATTTTTATTAAATGTAGTTAAAAGATAAAAATAATAAAAAATTAAAATGTGGGAAAACAGCATCTGACAATAAGGAAAGTTTTATTTTTAATTTGTTTCCAGTTTTTATTCACCTTTAATGAATTTACTAAAGAACACACTGTTTTCCAAGGTAAGAGTTCACATCATCGCTAAAACTTGTATCATTGTAATATTTCATTTTTGTGAATATGATAGGGATGCAATGATATACCTCACTGTAGTTTGATATTTCATTTCCAGGTTACTAAAATGACTGAGTCTGTTTTCATGTTTCTGGTCATTTGGATTTCCTTTGACATAAGTGTCAAAGTCTTTTATACAAATTTCCATTAACTGTTTCTTTCTTCATGATTCATAAGAATCATTTAATATTCCAGATACAAGCTGTGTTGCTGTTTTTACCAGTTACATGTATTGCAAATATGTTCTCCCCCCTGATGAAAGAAACACTTCAATTGATGCTATGTACGCATACAAAATTATCAATGCAAATCTCAATATCATGTATAGTGAAGGGAAAGGGAGTGAGGCAGTAGTAGGAGGGAAGCTCACCAACTGCTGTGTGCCTGTGTGTCTCTAAGGCTCTGAGCTTCATTATGATGTGTCATTACAATGTACCAATAAAAATATATTTAAAAAAGTTCTCCAGCTGGGCGTGGTGGCCCACACTTATAATCACAGTACTTGGGAGGCTGAGACAGGAGGATCACAGGTTTGTGGCCAGCCTCAGCTATTTAGTGAGGCCCTCCACAACTTAGTGAGACCTTGTTTCAAAATAATACAAAATCGGGCTAGGGATGTAGCTCAGAGGTAGAATGCCCCTGGGTTCAATCCTCAGTACCACAAAACAAAACAAAACAACAACAAAAACAACAAAGTTCTCCCAGGTTGTTCTCTATATTTTGACCCCCTAAGTAAGAGTAAGTAAGAGTATTACTCTTACTCTTCTATTCTGTATAGCTTTTTTTTTTTTTTTTTCTTTTAGGTACTGGGGATGGAATCCAAAGGCATTCTACCTCTCTCTGAGCTACACCCCCAGCCTGATTTTTATTCTTTATTTTGAAACAGGGTCTTACTAAGTTGCAGAGGGCCTCACTGAGTTGCTGAGGCTGGCCGCAAACCTGCAATCCTCCTGTCTCAGCATCCCAAGTACTGGGATTACAAGCGTGGGCCACTACGCCTGGCTGGCTTCCTTATAGTTTTACTATGCTTTCTAAAAATGCTCCAAACTAAAAAATAATTTTTAAAAAATGGGTTGAGTCCATTAGACAAAACAGATAGTAAAAGATGTGGAGAATTCCAGGCAGAGAAAACAAGAATGAAAGCAATAGAGGGGGAAAATAATGAAAAAATAAGAGACCCATTTCTACTGGGCTAATAGGTCAATTAGAAATTTTAAATTTTATTTTAAATTATTATTATTATTACTACATGATAGCATTCAATTAAATGGATCACCTAAATGGAAATAATTTATATTCAATGTTGAAAATAATACTTCAGGCAAGATAGAAAACAATTAAACATGGTTTTGTCTACTTTTCAACACATTAAATTGGTTTCACTGAATTTAACTTGATACATAATTTACATAAGCAAATCACACAATCAAGTGCCATAATGTGACAACTTTGTATCTTCCATGGTGTATAAATCAGGTATGACTGGCATGCTAAACAAGCATTAACCCTAATTTTACATTTGAATCTAGTAATTAAAAGTCAATTTACCACTTTGGACAAAAGCTTTACAAGATCCTCAATTAAGCTATTCCTCAAATATTATTTTCTTGTATATTTAGATAATGAGCTAAAATATGGAAAGTAGGAAAACAAAAGTATGAAAAAAAAGATTCAGTTCCTTAAATAACAGAATGGCTTCCATCTTTATGTTGCAAATAATAATTTTTTTTTTGGTAAGAATTCATTGAAAGAACAAAAGTGTTTGGAGTAACTACTTAACCTAACTACTATCAAGCTGTCTTCTTTCACAAATATTAGTAAGACTGTGACAGACAATAAGCAAGAGGTTTTAATACATATTAATCTTGAAATTAATATTTTTCTTGGAGATTAGGATGAAAACAAAGTGAGTATATAATTTATCTTTTTTTACAAATTTGTGGAACGTGCAACATAAATGTCAAGACATGAAATACTGCTACTTAAAAGTCCTATATTAAGGCGCGAGATGTAACTCAGTGGTACAGCCCTTACTTAGCATGCGCGAAACACTGGGCTCAATTCCAAGTACTGCAAAATAAATAAATAAATAAATAAAAGCAAATCCTGTATTAGGAAAAATATGAATCTTAGATTAAATATTTTTAAAGTAAATCAAGTGCTTATTCATAAGATAAAGGAATTTTAAATAGAAAATAATGAATAATATTTTAAGCAAAAATCCTTCTGAGGCAGTGGTGGCACACACTTGTAATCCCAGTACTTGGGAGGCTGAGACCAGAGTATCTGGGTTTGCTGCCAGCCTCAGCTACTTAGTGAGGTCCTCCGCAACTTAGTGACCCTGTTTCAAAATGAAAAAATAGGACTGGGGGGTGTAGTTCAGAGGTAGAATGCACCTGGGTTCAATCTCAAGTACTGAAAAAAAAAAACAAAAAAACCCCCAAACAAACAAAAGAACTTCTAACACAGATAGTACTGTAATACTGTGATATTTTCTTGAAGGTAGTAAAACCACTCATGCTAGTTCGGTAAAGCTAATATTTCTCACAGAACTTATGATAAATTTTAATTATGAATGTTCATGAAGTATCTGAAGATATAGGATCAAATATAGCAATCCAATACCACAAAAGTGGTGAAGTCATGAAAAATACTTATGCTAAAATAGATTTGTTTGAATCTCTGAGAGCCTTGTTTTCATATTCACTATAAAAACAATAAAGAAATCGTTTTCTGATCCCATTTTTAACTTTTAAAAAAAAATTATCTCTAACAAGGTTGATTTCCAATTGATGCATAATGGAAACAAAATTTTCATGATTATAAAGAAGGTATACAGAAGTATATACGTATATCTAAATTCTTAGAAAAGGAAATGCCATTTGTATTTGCTTGTACTAAATGAATCTACAAACTTAAAGTGAGGAGTGAGGAAGAAAAAATTCATTGATTACAAAATAACAAGGTTCAATTAAAAATTATTGATAAGATGTTCAATGTTCACTTAAAAAATATATCAAGGGTGTGTCTAGGATTGTTCGGTTTTATTTTCTTTGATGCTGAATATTTTGTCATCGGTCCTGGCCTGGAATAAAAAAGAATACAGAATGAAAATGCAGGAGATTTTTTTAAAAAATTAACTTTTAAAATGTCAATTGATTTATAAATTTAATATCTCTAATAATTAGACTTCCCCCAAACAAGACAATTTTAGAGCTAGCTTTATTAGAGCTCAAATTAGCCATACCTTTTTGTTTTTGCTACAATCTTCTGTACTCTGCTTGTGCTACCTTTAGAAGAAAAGTAAAAAAATTCCATAATGAAAAACATGAAATAATTGAAAAGCTGTACAAAAATTTAAAAAGTTAAAACTGATTAAAGATACTAAAAACGTCATCAGTACTATATACTTCATATTTATATATACCAGAAACTAACTTTACAGCATAATTTCTTTGTAATTTACTTAGTTTTACTAGCATTACACTTAATCTTATTTTTGGGACAAGTTCAGGAGTCTTCCTGGCTATGTAAATATATTTAATTTGCCACTGTGCCTTGGCAACCATTTTCTAAAGGAATTTCTTTTTTGATTAGGTCACTTACTTCCTTACATCTTTAAGTTCATTCTATGCTAGAGTTTTCCCTAAATTCAAAAGCTAATGGCTTGAGTTAATTTTAACCTATGGTCAGGTTAACTTTTTCCTAACTGGTAACATATAAAAAACTTCCCTTTTAATAAGTATGTGTTTAAGAATTAACAACCTTAGTAATTTAAATAAAACATATTCCTAGAAAATCTTATTCTAAAAATGAGTACAAACTCACCAGTACTTCTGGAGCTGTCTTTGGGCTGGTTAACTGGATTAACTTTATCTGTTTTCAGTTCTCGGATGATATCTTCGTTTAAGCAAACATCCACATGTACATTGAACAAGGTAAGATCAGAAGTATTTTGTTCTATGTTACAAACAGGACAAACTAGAGCTTGGCCTGTTGTCACTTCATATAAACAAGGTTGGAGGGATTCTTGCCTACCTAATAACCCAACATCTTCATTTTCCAATGAAACAGTACAAGACTTACTTGGAAGGCTAGAACATTCCTTCTTGCTGTTCTTATTCCTTAAAGTATCTATACTTTCTGTTTCAGATGAGTTATTTCTCATCTCTACCAAATCTACTGAAGTGATTTCTACATTTTTCTTATGGGTTTCATAATGTTGCTTTTTACAAAGTGAAAAAGAATGGCATGTATTTTCTTTCTGTTTAACTTTAGAAGAGGGAGCATGTGAACAAGAGAACATTTTAGAGTTCTCACTGATTGAAGGTCCATCAAGACAGGCATCTACATGTTTATTAAAGGCTTCTAGACTGATGCTTCCTTGCTCCCTAAAGCAAACAGGACAAGTAAATATCTGGAAGTTATCTGAATTCTCTGATGTTTCTAAATTCTCACTCATTTTCTTCTTTAAAACTTCGAGTGGTTGTGATGTCTGTAAATTTTGTTTATCCACAGTTTCACATTTCGATGTGTCTTGGTGGCTCCATTTCCTTTCTGATCGTTTTTTATCAAAGAAACTCTTATTAGACGTTTCTAGAGGTTTTACAAACTGATCTTTGTCAGTTTTCTCTAGGCTAAACCCAGTGGGTGACAGGACTTGGTTTCCAGCATGTAAGAAGCCAATGATGCTCCTTTGTTGGTGTTTCTTGTCTTCTTCATTGGGAAAACTAGATATCCGAACACCTAAATTAAACCAATCACAATTAATTCCAAATTCAACAAAACTAATTCATTGCATACAAACATTTTACACAATACTGCCGTGACATATATACAAAAGGCTAATTACAGAGAAATAATAAGCAATGTTGGATATATTTTCTCTTTTTGTGGTGCTGGGGATTGAACCCCATGACCTTGCTTCAGTATGAAAAGAACACCTTAATTGGTTCATACTGGAATTAAACTAATAATCTTTGCTTCACATGAATTAGGTTCTAATAAATGGCAGCAGCAAATTAAGAACATTCTAAACAGGATTAAGTAATAAAATGGAGGTGAGAATATTTCCAAAGTTGTTTTTTAGAAAAATCTAATAGATTTGAGGAAAAACAGAGGAAAGGGGTGGAAAGCAAGCCATACCCATTAGTCTTAATCTCAAGGGATGTGGAAAATCAGCGTCAATTTCTGTTCTTAGCAACTCCTTAGCAATGGCAAATATTTCTTCTGCCGTAGAAACAAGAGATGAAACTGTAGATGCACGAGTTTTTACTTCAAAATTCACATTCTTCAGCTTAATGGTAACAGTTCTACCCTATAAAATATGGAATACATTATTATTTAAGGCTTTCTACCATCTAAAAAAAGGTTATTTATAGGTAACAAAAATTCAGACAGGTATTTATATACATATAAGAAGATGGAAGTATAACCAATTATTATAAAACATGGTAATGAAGACTGTCATAAAGAATAATTAAAATCTGCAAGTAATCTCAAAATTCCATTTTAGCCAGTAATTGTTATTTCCTTCTCAAACCAAATATTTATAAGCTACCTTTATATAAAGGGCAAAGTTAACTGATAACCTTTAAAAGAGATTCAGTTTTAAAAAAAAGTTAATTCAGTATCTAAAAAGGAAAGAAAATCTTTCTAAAGGTACTTCATTGAAAAGGTCTTATAGATAGCTCATACTTCTTGTGTGTGTACTACATGCCAGATACTACGTTAAACAATTTATTTGTCAGAACTCCCTTTACAGTTAGTGTCTTATAGGTTTAGAGTTTCACTTGGGATGATGATGATGCCAACACAACAATGGGAATGTACTTAAGGCCACTGACCCATACATTTACAAATGGGTTTTCAAATGGCAAATTTTCTATCATGTATATTCTAGTATCTTCTGGAGGAGGAACTTTAATTCCTGTCCATCTTCCTCTGAGGGTGGGTTAGACTTACTAACTCATTTCCAAAGGGAAAATCAGTGATTTCATAGTGGAAAAGCCTAGCAATCACTATCTTAACTAAGTGATAAAGGTTAATACTACTCATCATTCCATGTGGGTATCATCAGGATGTGACTGATGAGAAGGATGCTTCATCTTTGTGGTATTTTTCTAAAATTCTATAACCCTATCTAATAGTAAGAAAACAAGCAAGCAAACCCAGACTGAGGGATATTCTGCAGGATATCTAGTCAGTACTCTTCAAGAATTTCAAAGTCATGAAAAAAAAGAAAAGACTAGCAAACTGTGACAGATCAGAGGAGGTTACAGACATATGACAACTAAATGCAATGTAGTTCCCTGGACTGTATCCTGGAACAGGGAGAAGTGCTTAATAGAAAAACAAGTAAAATCCAAATAAAATCTAAAGTTTAGTTAATAACAATATGCTAATGTCACTTTCTTAGTATTGATCAATGTACTATGATAATACAAAATGTTAATAATTGAGAAAACTAGGTGAAAGGTACACTGAAAATCTCTATATTCTTTTTTTTGCAGTACTGGGGATTGAACTCAGGGGCATTCTACTTCCGAGCTACACCCCCAGCCCTATTTTTTATTCTTTATTTTGAAACAGGGTCTCACTAAGTTGCGGAGGGCCTCACTAAGCAGCTGAGGCTGGCTGCGAACCCGGATCCTCCTGTCTCAGCCTCCCAAATGCTGGGATTACAAGCTTGTGCCACCACGCCCGGCTCTATATTCTTTTTGTAACTTTTCTACAAATAAAAAATGATTCTAAAATTAAATGTTTATTTAAAATATGTTAAAAAATAATTCTCTTTATACTCAAGGTATGATAGAACAGAATTATAATAAAATGTTCATCAGATATTCCAGTTTTGTAATATCTTTCTAATACTTTTGTATTAAGTTTTATAATAACTCTTCCACTGATTTGACAGTGTTGGAAAAACACTACACATGGACTACTATGAGGGAAGATTACAAAACAGAAAGTTCAAAGCACTCCAGGCTTTTGTTTTAAATATGTTAAGCAACTTGGACTAGAGCTTTGAAATACAATGCCTGTTCTAGAAGGTCATTGTCTACGTAAGAAAAACATTAAAGAATGATGGGGAAGGCATTTATAATACGTGAATATAGTCCTGGGAAATCCTTCTCTTTGTCTTTTCCTCTAAGGTTAATATAACCCTGACTTTGTACTTACTCAGATGCACTCGTGAGGTAGTATAAAGCTGTCTAATTATACTGGAACCCAATTTCACAAGTTGCTTTTTCACAGAATGATCTCATCACAGACCTCACATACGGGTCAGAACTGAATCTGTCTCTGATTGTTGGGGATAGGAATACTCTGTTCCAACACTAACTAATTCATATTCAGCTTTAAGAAGTGTCTAATCTAATCTGTTTTAAGTAGCATCATTAAAAAATTTTAAAAGCCAAGAACACCACAGCAGAATATAGTACCTTAAGTCCTTTTTTCTGGAGATCTTGAGCAAGTTCATTGCAAAGTTCTTGGCACAAGCTGTACTGTTCTTCTGCTTTACTTATCTCACTGAATGTCCTAGAGAGGTAAGAATGATTTTTGTGTACACTGTAAACCATAACTCAAGATAATTTGAGAATTATATAGTATATTTAAGTGGCCTATCATTAATTTATATCTTCTGCAGTACAAAATAAAGTTTTTAGATGAACAAAGATATAATTAAGTAAAACCATCTACGTAAATAATAGAACATCATTTAGATAGGTGAACTGATCAGCAAAAAAGCAACTTTATGCTCTTGTTCTCTCTATAATATTTTAAAAAACGATTAGCCACCAAAAAATAATAATGATACCCCCCAGAACTCATAACACAGTAGGGTATATGTGTATATAGATTATTTTGCTATTGAGGACTATTTTAAGAAAGTACAGATGAGAATATCATTCCAATTATTGCATATGAATTTTCTGGAGAGATGTTTCTAAGTAGATTTAAAGGGTTAGTTCATGGTACACAGGCAGGGTTGTCTAGCAGATAACTGGAAATGGAGGACTGGTAAGAATAAATGTAGAAATTTGGAATTCATCTTCAAAAAAATATTGAGTGATTATATTAATATGAAAGAGGAAGATACTAAAGTGATCAGAGCCAATGAGTATAAAACCCTAAGCAAATGACTATTCAGTAGAGTTCCCCTTCTAACACTACCCCAGTTACTTGATTCCCCTCCTGAGTGGCAACCAACACTGTCAGCTTCTTATTCTTAACAATTCTTTTGAGATATTCCATACTGCTATGGTTTGGGTATGATTTGAGTATGTCTCCTAAGGGTTCATGTGTTGAAATTTAATCAACAGAGTGAGGTATTAAGAGGGGAGAAACAATATGATGATGGTGTTTGGAGGGGAAACCTTTGGGAGATGAATAGAATTAGATAAGGTTATCAGGGTGGAGCCCCATGATTGAATACTGGTAGCTTTATAAGGAAAGGGAGAGAGAACAGAAGAGATACACACATGGCTTCCTGTCTTTGGTTATGTTTTGCCCCACACTGCCTTAGAACTGTAAGAAGGCCATCAAGGCCATCAACTGATGTGGCTTCCACACTTGAACTTTCAGGCTAAAGGAATCTCTTTTCTTTAAAAGTTATCCAGCTTCAGGTATTTTGTCACAATAATTAAAAATGGGCTAATATACACATGTATATAAGCAAACAATATTTTCCCCTCATTTTTTACATAAACAACATTAAATACATTCTTCAACACCTTGCTTTTCTCAATCTTGGTGAGTAGTCTCAATGAGTAAATAATTCTCTCATTTTATATGAAATCATAAGATTCTAATTTAAAGTTATATCATTATTTAACTAACTACCTATTCATGGATATTTAAGCCATTTTCAATCTTATGTTGGCACAAAAATGCACTGAACCAAATGTAGTGGTACACACCTGTAATCCCAGCTACTGGGGAGGCTTAGGGAGGAGGATTGCAAGTTCGAGGCCAGTCTGGACAACTTAGCAAGACCCTATCTCAAACTAAAATAAGAAAAGGGCTGGGGATATAGCTCAGTGGTAAAGCACCCTTGGGTTCAATCCCTAGTACCATGTCAAAAGGAAAGAAAGGAAAAGAAAAGAAGGAAGAAAGCAACTGAAATGAATAACCTTGAGTATTTATAAAATAGCATGTGATTATATCTGTTAATTAACTCCTAGAAATAGAACTCAGGGACTGGAGTATATATTTAATCCATGATTCTATTAGATATTACCAAATTTCTTGCCCTTGTGATAGGCCAAATAATAGTCCTTAAAAATGGCTACATCCTAATCCCTTGAACCCGTGAATCTAGTACTACACATGGCAAAAGGGACTTTGAAAATGAAGATATGTTAAAATATCTTTGCCAAAACTGATCAGTAAATAATGCTATCTCAGAACTTTCTGTTTTTCTTAAAGGAGAATATTTTGATGTATTTTCAAGAGCCACTTTTCTGTTAATTAATTAAATTTTGTTTCTTTTTATTGGTATATCAGCATTTTATTATTGATTGTAAGAGTTCTTTACATATTAAAGTTAGCTCTTTGTATGTGATTATAAATTGCAACCTCCCTCTCCCTAACCCCATACCAAATTTGATATTCTAATTTAAGTTTTAAAAAGCCAAGGCAAGTTTTCAGAGAAAAAAGACAAATATATTTGTATATATCAAGTAGTATTCTCACAATAGCAAAAGACAAAATGGAAAAATTCATTAAATTGGATAATACTATTTCATATTGGATGACTCCCCCCCCCCCGCTTTTATGTAAATCATAGCCTAAAATGCAATTCAGTTTTTCTGGTGACAAATAATACATGTGAAATACAAACATAACCTTCTACCAAGGTCACTGGTTCTTATATGTCTCAATGGAGCTTTGCTGTTTTGAGGAAATAATTGAAAAACTTTTAAAAAATGAAGTATTTCCTCAAACAATAAAGTTCTATCAAGATTTTATTTGACTTCCAAATAAGCCCAATAAACTACATCATCTCTAGGTTCTCTTTCACCAATAATGTGTACTATAGGTTGAGGCTCCTTAATTCAAAATGCTTAAGACAAGCTGAATTTGGATTTTGGGTGTTTTTTAAATTTTAGAATATCTGTGTATACATAATGAAATATCTTGGGGATGGGAACCAAGTCTAAACATGAACTTCACTTGTGTTTCATATTCTCCTTATATACATAGCCTGAAGGTACCATTATACAACATTTTTAGTGTGCCTGTGTTTTAGCTGCAACTGACCATGTAAAGTCAGGTGTGGAATTTAATTTTCCATTGGTGGCAGCATATCAGTACTCAGAAAGTTCTGGATTTTTGAAGCATTTCCGATTTCAGATTTTCAGATTAGAGATGCTAAGCCTGTACTGGATGCCTCCATTCATTCGATCAATATTTGAAGAGTTTCAAGAATTCCCACTGTTACTTCATAAGTTTCCCAAGTAAATACTCAATTCTTCTTATAAATAAGAGTAAAAATTAAGATTAAAAATCCTAAAATGCTTAGTTTTTTTACTGAATAGCAGTAAAACCAGAATTTAAAAAATAACCACAGTGAATTTTCTTCCCCACTGACGATGCAGCATGCAAAGATAATAAAACATTGTACTGAGGTATTTACTCCAGGAGTGTAAGCTGCTCAAAATTGTTATTATTATTTGCAAATAATTTTTTCAGTGATATAGTACTGAAAATTAATTTAAAATTAGTTTACAGAGGCATTAATTATGAACAATTAACAATAAGTAACAAAACATTACCTTTCAACGCTCATACTTTTTCTTTCTCCATCCCTTGAATTAAAAAAAAAAAAAAAAATCTTTATTTTCTTTCTCAAAGAAAACTGGGTTCCTTTTGGAACTGAAAAGTCTAAACATCAAAACTTACAACTTGTAAAAACCATTAGGAGTTAACAATGCAGTTATAGGCTATAATCAAACCCTAATTTAACATTAGTTATCATTTGGTGGCTAGTACATTAGCTTCTCTTGCCTATAAACCTATTCATTATTCATTTATATCACCATACAAAACCTCAAAATTTGGAGCAGAGCAATAGGAAGATTGAGAATCTGAACTAACTAGTTTGACTGGATTCTAGATGCTGTGAGAGAAGTAACTGACACCAAAAAGTTGAAATGAAGCCAGGCATATTGGCACACACTTGTAATTCCAGTTCTTGGGAGGCTGAGATGGGAGGATCAGTTTTAGGGCCATCTCAGCAACTCAGTGAGACTCTGTTTCAAAATAAAATAGAAAGGACTTGGGGGTGTAGTTTGGAGGTAGAATAAGAAATAGAAATGGCTTGGGGATGTAGCTCAGAGGTAGAATACCCCTGGGTTTAATACCTAGTACCAAAAAAAAAAAAAAAAGTTGAAATAATATGTAGATTACTCATTTTTCAAATATTTAGTGAATGTATTATAACTCAAGCAGTGTTCTGGAACTTGGGGATATAGTAATGAGTAAAACAGAGCAAGTGTCTATCCTTAAGAAACTTATATCCCAGTGGAAGGAGACAGATAAGCAAATTCATAAATAGATAGATAGGATGTTAGAAGGGGTGAAGTACTCAGATTAAACAATAAAGCAGAGTAGGAGAATAGAAAATATGGATTGAGGAGAAGGCAGACCTCCTATTTTAATCATAAATTACCTATGGATTTCACTTATGAGCCTTACTGACATCTCTCTAAAAACCACAGGTTAATATATGCTATGCTATATTAGAACGGCATTGCTTTCAAGCAGTATGGAAAGAAAAAGAATAGAGCCAGGAGTGGTGGCAGACGCTTGTAATCCCAGTACTTGAGAGGCTGAGACAGGAGGGTAGCAGGTTTGAAGCCAGCGTCAGCAACTTAGTGAGGCCTCCACAATTTAGTGAGACCTTGTTTCCAAATAAAAAATAAAATCGGGCTGTGGGTTTAGCTCAGAGGTAGAATGCCCCTGGGTTCAATCTCCAGTATCACACAAACACACACACATAAAAGAATAAGTTTTGGATTTCCTGTTTTTTTCAAACACTAGATTATTTATAGTGCTGTGATGTCTTCACCTTTCATTATACCCACCCCAGATAAAAGTCAGTTAACTGTAACTCAAAAGAATGAAAAGCAGTAAGAGATGAGCTTAGTAACACAAGCCCTGTAATCTCGGTAAGAGTTAGTAGACTTAATTGGTTACTCATTTCTACAGGCAAATTTATCAATCTTCCTTCCTTCCTCCCTCCCTCTTCTTTCATTTGTAGTACTTGGGATTGAAACCAGGAGAATTCTATTTCCAAGTTATACCTCTAGTCTTTTTTAAATTTTGTTTTGAATTAAGGTCTCACTAGGTTGCTGAGAGTTTTGCTAAGTGGCTGAGGCTTGTCTTGAACCTATCATCCTCCTGTCTCAGCCTTCCAAGTCCAAGTACTGGGATTACAGGCATGCATTAGCACATTCAGCTTGTTCCTCCTCCCTGCCTCCCTCCCCTCCTCCCTTCTTCCTTCCTTATTTGTATTGGGGATTGAACCCAGGGGTATTCTACCTCTGAACTACATCCCCAGCCCTATTTTTATTTTTTATTTGGAAACAGGGTCTTACTAAATTGCTGAGGCTGGCCTCGAACCTGTTATCTTCCTGTCTTAGCCTCCCAAGTACTGGTATTATAGGCAGGTGCCACCACATCTTTGTCCTTTACATTATTAATAACAAGACTAAAAAGGAGCTGCTTTGAGAGCAGGCTAACAGGATGATGATAAAATTATTAAAAAAAAAAAATAGTGCCTAGGGTTGACTTCTGTGATTCCCAATCTTTTTTTTTTTTTTTCTTTCTCATCCATCTCCCATAATTACCCATCTATCTACAGGGTACCTCTTTTTAAGGCCTAGATAAAAAAGCAACAGAGAAGAAAACCCAGGGCTCGCTTTCTCTCTTTCTCCCTCCGTGACACTCTCTCTCTCTCTCTCTCTCTCTCTCTCTCTCTCTCTCTTTCTCTCTCTCTCTCTTTCTCTCTCTCTCCTTCTTTTTTGTGGTTCTGGGGATTGAACCCAGGGGCATTTTACCTCCAAGCTATACCCACAGCACTGTTTTATTTTTATTTTGAAACAGGGTCTTCCTAAATTGCTGAGGCTGGCTTTGAACCTGCAATCCTCCTGTCTCGGCCTCCTAAATTCTGGGATTACAGGCATGGGTCCTCACTCCTGGCTCCAGGGATTTTTCTTTGTATGTTCTCTCTTCTCCTAGTCTTCCCATGGGTGAGTCCCTCAGGTTTCTACCTCTGGATGCTGCAATCTCACACTCAGTCCCAAGTTACCATCTATACTCTCATTCTGCTTTATTTTCTTTGTTTACTTTCTATCTCACACGCTACTGTATAAACTCCATGAAGACAGGGCTTGGTCCTATTCATTGTTATTATTCCTCGTGCCTCAAATAGTGCCTAATACAAAGTATGCAGCATTGAATGAATAGAACACTTACACATCTGGAAAATAAATGTAGTTAGTTAAGGCTTTCAAAGAATCATTAACTCTTCTGGCTTAAAGGGTAAATTTTTATGAAATATAAGCCATTTTTCTTTCAACAACCTGACCACCAGCATTCCTCTTATGTTCTGAACAAAGGACAAAGCAAAGGCAAAAAAGAATACAACCATTGTTTCTCTCCTTCATCTACTCAACTGCTGAAGCTGGCAATATAAGAGTGAGACTTTGTTGCTCTTTTCCTTTTCTCCCACATACAATCTGCTGACTTTAACCAAAAATTATATTTGGAATCAAACTAGTTTAAACGGATTTAAAAACCTGTCATCTTTATAAAAGCCTCTATCTCAATGGTTAAGACTGACATTTCAGCAAACAATTTAAAAAAAAACAGAATTTTTATATGTATAGATACCTTGCCAGGTGTGTTGAACCTAGACCCAGGGAGATATGAAGGAAATAATGCCAAGATGTTTCAGAGAAAAGGAGAGAAAGTAATGCCCTCTGTTGGTAGAGTTCTGTGCAGGTGATAATTCCAAGGGCCTTTAACATTTTCTCTGTAACTTTTCCTATTCCAGAAACCTAGAAGAGAATAAATAGGTATCACTAATAGGTTTTTAAATTAAAGTCAGAAATGTGAGTATAATTATATTATATGATGATCTGACTATCTTTACAAGTCATGTAAAGAGACTGCTTTTATTACTTTTGGTCACATTTCCTAAACTAGCATGAGAATTTTAAAGGCATTAAAAAAAGAATCTTATGGTCATATAAACTTAAAGAATAGTACAGTAAGCAAATTTAAATGCAACCCTTGCTGCAAGGTTTATGAATCTTTAATATACTAATATATACATAGTTACCCACCCAAAGGTGGTACATTCTAAAGTTATTTGACCTCAGATAATGGAATACCTGTTCATAGTTTGAAATACACATTAGAAAACACTACTTTATAACTACATCTTATATATATTATCTAGTAACCATACATTGTATACTTCAACAGAACGTTTTTTTCTGAAAAAACATTGAAAAATATTTACTGAAATCTATTCATATATATTATGTTGAGTAAGAAAAGCAAATCCTAGAATATCATACATATAGTGTACAGTACAATTATTGCAAAACAAAAGGACATATATGCAGAAAAATCCATAAGCTCTAAAGAATAATAAAATACATCCTCTTTGGAACATCTGACAGATAATTATAATAATTTTAAGGATGGTAAAGACAGGTTTGAAGACAGTGCATGAAAACTTAGTGAGACCCTGTTTCAAAATAAAAAAAAAAATAGCCAGGCATGGTGGCCTACACCTGTAATCCCAGTACTTGGAAGGCTAAGACAGGAGGATCTCAGGTTCAAAGCCAGCCTCAGCAACTTAGTGAGGCTCTCAGTAACCTAGCAAGACCCTGTTTCCAAATCAAAAATAAAAATAAATAAATAAAATAAAATAAAATAGGACTGGGGGTGTAGTTCAGAGGTAGAATGCCCTGGGTTCAATCCCTAGTACTGCAAATAAATTTTTAAAAGGCAAAGTATTTTTTATTTTTATTTATTTTTGTCACAAACAATGAAAATTCACCCAGTGTGGTGGCACATGCCTATAATCCCAGTACTTGGGAGGCCAAGACAGAAGGATCACAGGTTCCAAGCCATACTCAGCAATTAACCGAGACCCTGTTTCAAAATAAAAAGAAATAAATAAAAAGGTCGGAGAGTGTAGCTCAGAGGTAGAATGGCCCTGGGTTGAATCTTGAGCCTCCAGTAACCCCTCCCCCAACATATGCAACAGTGAAAATCCTTAATCTCTTTGACCTATTAATCTGGTAGCGCTATGGACTTGAGACCTAAGATAGTATTGTTATAAAGGAAAATACTTCTTCAAATATTCTTTTTATTTCTTTCTCTTTTATAGGAATTCACTCAGAAGTCTATTGTCTGTTATCTAAAATTTTCTTAAAAATTCCTGTATATAAGCTTCCTAAACCTTACTTTTAGGGTTTCACAGAAAGATTTCTTCAAGTCCACATTCAACCACCCAATATAGTTCTTGCCCATTATTGTTTTATAAAGCTTTTCAGTAAAGAAAAATACCCAAAACAAACAAAAAACACATAACAAAACAAAAAATAAATACTCAATCAAAATGGAACAATTGAATAGCATAGAAACTTCTCAAAAGAAGAAATATAGCCAGGCATGGTGGTGCACACTTATAATTCCAATACTTGGGAAGTTGAGACAGGAGGATTGCAGGTTTGTGGACAGCCTCAGCAACTTATCTAGGCCCTCCACAACTTAGTGAGGCTCTGTTTCAAAATAAAAAATAAAATACGGCTGGGGGTATAGCTCAGAGGTAGAATGGCCCTGGATTCAATCCCCAGTATTACAAAAAGAAAAAATATAAAAAAATTCATCATCATTAACTATCAGGGAAATGCAAATCAAAACTACACTGAGATTCCATCTAACCTTAGTAAGAATGGCCATCATCAAGAATACAAATAATAACAAATCCTGGTGAGGATGTGATTAGGGAAAAAGGAATGCTTACATACTTGGGATTGTAAATTTGTATAACCACTATAAAATCAGTATGGTGGTTCCTCAAAAGACTAGAATAGAATCATACTATGACCCAGCTCTATGACTCCTCATTATCTTTCCAAAAGAATTAAAGTTCAAACACTATAGTGATACATGCATGCTCATTTATAGCAGCATAATTCATAACAGTCAAATTATAGAACCAACCTAAGTGTCCATCAACAGACAAATACCTGGTATATATACACAATGGAGTTTTACCCAGCCATAAAATATCAGTCAGAACCTCAAAATGATGTATAATTATAATATGCCAATAAAAGTATATTTAAAAAAAGAAAAAAATATGTCATTTGTAGAAAAATGGATGAAACTGGAGAACATTATGCTAAGTGAAATCAGCCAGTCTCAGAAGGTCAAGGATCATATGTTTCCTCTTGTATGTGCAAGAATTTCTATCAGCCTAAAGAGTGTCTCTTCAGAATTCAGAGTACATATACAGATGGTAAATTTTATATAAAATCTCACCTTTCTAATAGGTAGGTCTTTGATGAAGTCCATCACAGCTTGTCTGTTAGGGAGAATTTGGTATTGTCCATTTGGCTTATTCTTATCACTGCATACTTTTGCTAACATTGTATTGGGGGCAATGCCTTAAAAGAAGAAAACAAATGACTCAAGTTGAGATGTACGATTTTTAACTATGTAATGACAAAGCATAACAAATTTTTAAATGTAAACAACTGAAAATGATACATTATGTGACTTTAAAGATAACCTTTGATTATCATCCATTTCTCTAGGGTTGGCTGTGGTTAGGAAAAGGAACTTCATGGTTATGGTGGCAGAAGAAATGAGGGATATTGAATTCTCAAGATATTTTAAAATCTAAAAGCAATTTCCGAGTTGAGTAATATTAAGTGTTACTAGGTTACTTACTATCTTTAATGGGAATACAGAGTTGTTTTATAATGGATCTATATCTACTTCTTAGAAAATATCCAGGATATAATTTATCATAGATGTTTAATATTTGAGAATTGTTTTTGTATAAATTATTTACATAAACAAAAATAAATGAGCTGGGCATGGTGTCACATGACTGTAATCCAGTAACTTGGGAGGCTGAGACAGGGAGGCAGGATCAAGGCAGGCCTCAGCAACTTAGTGAAAGTCCATTCAAAATAAAAATAAAAAAAAGAAAGAAAAACAATCAAAGATTCTGGATTGGAGTATATTTAAAACAGTGATATGAAAATTATTCATGCTTTTTATTACAAAGCAAATTACTTATTTTCGAAAAGGTATTTTACAATTTTTAAGAGTCTTAATGATCAAAGTAATTCGACATAAGTATATTTAAACATATTTTATAAATAGTTCTTTTCAATTTTATACATAACTTCCTAAAATTTACCATTTATTCTCATACTTTGGTCATGATGAGTATTAGTTATTATGCTAAGACACAGTGATGCCCTTATGAGTAACTGACATAGGTAAAGTGTTTTTCCTTTTACCAGATAGTCCTGATGTGCTATGCTGCTAGTTGGTGGGTTTTTTTTTTTTTTTTTTTTTTTCGGTACTGGGGATTGAACTCAGGGACATTCTACCTCCGAGCTACACCCCCAGCCCTATTTTTTATTCTTTATTTTGAAACCGGGTCTCGCTAAGTTGTGGAATGCCTCACTAGGTAGCTGAGGCTGGCCTCGAACCCGGATCCTCCGGTCTCAGCCTCCCAAATGCTGGGATTACAAGCGTGCGCCACCACGACCGGCTTGGTGTTTGCTTTTTGTCTCCTACCTAATGCCTTCTGGGTTCTCTACTGCAATATAATCTACGACAGGGATAAAGTCTTTCAAGAAAAGAACTATTCACAGCTTTTTTTTTTTTTTTTTTTTTTTTTTTTTGCAGTACTGGGGATTGAACCCAGGAGCATTCTATCTCTGAGCTATACCCCAGCCCTATTTTATTTTTTATTTTGAAACAGGATCTCAACTAAGTTGTAGAAGCCCTAAGGAACTGAGGCTGGCCAGAAACCTGTTATCCTCCTATCTTACTTAGCCTTCCAAGTACTGGGATTAAAAGCATATGCCACCATGCCCAGCTTCACAGATATTCTGAATAGGTAAAATTGTTAGAAGTTGAATCAAAGCATAAAAAATATGACACTAGCTAGGCGTGGTGGCACAAGCCTGTAATCCTAGTACTTGGGAGGCTGAGACAGGAGGATCACAGGTTCAAGGACAGCCTCAGCAAGCAGTGAGACTCTCTTCAACCTAGAGAGACCCTGTTTCCAAAAAAGAAATAAAATCTGGCTGGGGGTGTAGCTCATAGGTAGAATGCTTCTGGGTTCAACCCTCAGTGCCACAAAAAAAAAAAAAAAATGATACTATATCTTTTATAACAAGAAACTATTAATATGACTCCTGAATTAGCCAGTCTGTGAAAATTATAATCACAGCGTCCATTAATATCCTTTTAAGTACCTGCACTGGCTGTCAGTGTTGTTTTTTGCTCGATTCTGAAACGAATTTCCTTTACCACTTCCTCGGCTGAAGTTCCAAAAACAACTGAATTTTGTTGTACTTGAGGACTGTTTTGTTCTTCAAAGTTCACTTGGAAAGGATTTCCTGGGGGCTGCAAATCAGGAGGACTATCTTCAAAAAGTAGCGGAGAGATGGACCGTTCATGCTCTGCCAATTTATTAACTTCCTTTCCTGGTTTACCTAAATAACAAACAGGAATAGTAATTCATCGTCATTTTAAGATATATATATATATCTTAAATATATACTTCATAAGTTAGGTTTCCTTCCCTTTTTTCTTTTTTAAAACTAGTTTTTCTTTTTCCTGAAGAAAAAAAAAAAAAAAAGGCAAATTTATTTCCCCCATATTATTTCTGAAGACAAAGCAAATTTAGTTTAGTTTCTAGGAAATATGATTAGAAATACTACAATTTATATTTTGCAAGTGTTTAATCAGAAAAACACTGTCTGGGCTTTTCTATTATCTATTTTCAAAGTATATATTTTACTTTGCTTTTTATCATTATTTATTTGTTTATTTATTTTTGTGGTACTAGGGATTGAACTCAGGGGCATTCTACTTGTGAGCTACACCTCCAGCCCTAGTTTTAATTCTTTTTTTTGAAACAATGTCTCACTAAGTTGCAGAGAGCCTCACTAACTAGCTGAGGCTAGTTGCAAACCTGTGATCCTTCTGTGTCAGCCTTCCAAATACTGGGATTACAAGTGTTTACCACCAAGCTTGGCTCAAAGTATACAATTTAAAAGGAAATATCATATGTAAAACTCATTAACTTTTGCATCCATTACTTTTTTCTTTAAAAAAAGGAAGTACTTTTTCCCTTTATTCTTCTCTAGGGAGAAAAAGACCCATATTAGATTAGAATTTAGAAATGAGGAAAAAGGCCTTAAGCAATATAAATTCATTATACCTGAAAAATAAGTTATTTTTCAAGGGAAAAAACCCTTAATTTTCTTTATTCATGAAAGAATATCTTCAAATGCTAAAATAATCAATTTTCTTCTTTCAAATCTAATTTTAATTTTGACTTGCTTGTTTATAAAGTATCATTTTTAGCCAGGCACGGTGGTGCATGCCTGTAATCCCAGTACTTTGGAGGCTGAGACAGGAGGATTGCAGGTTCAAGGATAGTCTCAGCAAGTAGTGAGACTCTCATCAACCTAACAAAATCCTGTTTCAAAATAAAAATAAAAAATAGGACTGGGGGTATAACTCAGAGGTAGAATGCACCTGGGTTCAATCCCCAGTACCACACACCCACAAAATATTTAAATAAATAAATAATCACTTTTGCTAAGGGCACATTTGCAATGACATTTTTTCCTTCTTTATATACATTCTTAGGGTTCAACTGGATTGACCAAGATCCAAGTTTAAGGCAAAGAGCCATTATTATTATTAATATTATTAAAAGTAAAATAAAAGCCGGGCATGGTGGCACGCGCTTGTAATCCCAGCATTCGGGAGGCTGAGACCGGAGGATCTGGGTTTGCGGCCAGCCTCAGCTACCTAGTGAGGCACTCCACAATTTAGTGAGACCCGGTTTCAAAATAAAGAATAAAAAATAGGGCTGGGAATGTAGCTCGGAGGTAGAACGCCCCTGAGTTCAATCCCCACTACCGAAAAAAAAAAAAAAAAAGTAAAATAAAAACTGGGTGTGGTGGCACATGCCTATAGTCCCAGTACTTGGGAGGCTGAGACAGGAGGATGGCAGGTTCAAGGACAGCCTCAGCAAGTAGTGAGATTCTCATCAACCTATAGCGAGACCCTGTTTCAAAATAAAAGTAAAAAAATAGGGGTGGGGGTGTAACTCAGAGGTAAAATGCCCCTAGGTTCAATCCTTAGTACTATACACAAACACAAAAAAAAGTAAAATAAAAACATCTTATTTTATTTGTATTTTTGAAACTAGACTGTAAAATATATTTAAATCTATATTTATACTAAAAATGTTCTCGTAAGCAAATTTGTTAAAGATTATTTTCTGAGCTTAATATAGGAGAAATGGAGTTTAAATGTATTAACAATAGTGTTTTCAGATCCCATTTCATAATTTTAGTACATATAAATATTTTCCAAATTAAGATAAATGCAATAGCAAAACCTAAATTTCTCAAATTAAATTTCATATTACTTGAAAAATGAACTTAGTCTTTTAGTAAACTTTTTTTCTTTTTTTGCAGTACTGGGAATTGAACTCAGGGACATTCTACCTCCGAACTACACCCCCAGCCCTATTTTTATTCTTTATTTCGAAACAGGGTCTCACTAAATTGCGGAGGGCCTCATTAAGTAGTTGAGGCTGGCTGTGAACCCAGATCCTCTGGTCTCAGCCTCCCAAGTACTGGGATTACAAGCATGCGCCACCATGCCCAGCTTTAGGAAACTTTCCAAAGATCATGTAAATAATATGATAAATACTTGTTTCAAAATTTTAGTTACATAATATGAATGTTACAGATAGGTATTTTCCAAACCTGAATTCTCAGGCCACATTCCAATAAGCCTTATTTTCAAACTTACTTTAGCTCTTATTTTGTGCTTCAGTTCGTTTTTATTTTCCACATTCTGATTTGAAAATTCAGAGCAACTCAGAGGGGATTAAGTGTGTTGACTAGTTGAAATGCTTACCTTTCCCCATGGGGAAGAGTGGAAGTCAAGGCAAAGAAAGGTACACAAACACTGCAGGCCAGTTAGGGTACCTGTCATGTTCATAGCCCCTTCTGCAGAATGCTTTATGCAAAGATTTGTATCTCATGCCTCTCACTTCATGCCGTTAGGTGAGCCACTGTAATAGCAGAATGCTACAGGAGGAAGCAAAAGAATGCTGCCTCTAGTACACTACTAGAGCTCCTACAGAATGGTGCAGAATATACTTTTTCAATCTGAACTACATTTTGTGTCTTTGAGAGGCCTATTTGCTAATTAACTGCTATAGTTGTTTATTTACCTCCCAACTAAAATGTCTTTATAATCCTGATCACTAGGGATCAGAGTATAATACTAGGATTAAAGCATTCCATTTAGGTTGCAAGTGCTAAAGAGTGGTATTTCAGTTTCTTACACAGCTTGGCACTCACCATCCAAATTTACATGGCAGAGTAAACAAAATAACAAGTTCAAGGACAGCCTCAGTGAGCAGTGAGACACTCTTCAACCTAGCTCGACCCTGTTTCTAAATAAAAAACAAAATAATTGTTTTTTATTTGTAGGTAGAGATGGTCATTGGCCATACATTTCTAAAGACAAAAATCTTTTAGAAAAGAGGTGAACAGTGGAAAATGTCTCACCTTAAAGGAAGATATATTAATCACTTGCCACACCTCTAGCATATTGTTAACATTTGATCAGATATGCCTGAAATTTTAGCCTACAGGGATTTATATACAAGAAAGAAAGTTAAGCTACTACAATTGATTAGGAATATGAAATAGAGCCAGGCGTGGTGGTGCATGCCTGTAATCCCAGTACTTGAGAGGCAGAGACAGGAGGATGATCGCAAGTTCAAGGACAGCCTCAGTGAGCAGTGAGACACTCTTCAACCTAGCTCGACCCTGTTTCCAAATAAGAAATAAAATTGGGCTGGGGGTATAGCTCAAAGGTAGAACATGTCTGGGTTCAATCCCCAGTATCACAAAAAACAAAACAAACAAAAAAACCCAAAAAACCTAGAGTACCACACACCCACAAAATATTTAAATAAATAAATAATCACTTTTGCTAAGGGCACATTTGCAATGAATAGAAGTTATTCTTGACATTTTTTCCTTCTTTATATACATTCTTAGGGTTCAACTGGATTGAAAGTAATAGATGCTACAAAGTCACATCCTAAAAAAATGAAAAGGACATCAGTAGAAAATGAAAACATTTACCTTAATCCTAATGTAATTTTTTTAAGCATAAAAGTAAATGTAATTATTATAGAAAACTTTCAGGAGATGCTTTGATATAACTAATTAATGATATCTTCTCTCCCTTCTCTTATGAAAACTAAGGAACTAACAATGTGAGATTTTAAACAAAATGGTACCAGACTTTATGTGCCATGTCTTCAAACAATAAAGTTATACCAAAGAAGGAAAATCTTTTGCTCCAAGTCTCTGTGTCTAGAAATTAGTATTATTGCTAAATATTTCTTTCAAAGAATAGAGAGAGTCTGGATTCACGGCCAGCCTCAGCTGCCTAGTAAGGCACTCCACAACTTAGTGAGACCCTGTTTCAAAATAAAGAATAAAAAATAGGGCTGGGGGTATAGCTCGGAGGTAGAATGCCCCTGGGTTCCATCCCCAGTACCAGAAAAAAAAAAAAAAAAAGAGAGAGAGAGAGACATACCTCTAAGGGCTTCAAATAAGGTAATGAAGTTGTGCTTCATTGTCTATATTAAAATTACTCCAAAGGACGTGAACCCCCAAGAATGTGAAAGCCTTAGAATATTATGCCATTGCATATCCATCATTTTTGCTTCAAGGAATGTTACCAACAAGTTTCCCCACCACTGCCTAACCCATCTGAAGCAGTCAATCACAGTTTTGCACAAGAAACATGGATGTAGTTTGTGAGAAAACCCCTCTGGGTCACCTTTCCATTCAGGTGAACTTTGCTCAGAGATCCAGGACAGTCAGACATTTAAAGTAACCATGTCTTTGGCAAAGGGTTGGAAGCAGTATGTGTAATATCTGCATGTTTCTTGGCATTGATTTGGATAGATAATAAAAATGTTTAAAAAAAGTCATAAAGTTACTGTTTCATTGTATTTTATAGCCAAAATAAGGTCTAAAGCAAAGAAAAGAGAGGTAAGTCATTAATTTTGGGAGGGCTAAAGATGGTCATAATTGCTATAATAGAAACAGATTAAAGAAAACGGGAAATAAAGGAAAATAAAATTATTCAATGTTTTGATAGGTCTGAGGCAAGTTTAAAAAAAATCTAATTACTTTTTCTTTTTATTTCCTTGTTTTTTCAGTACTAGGGATTGAATTCAGGGGCATTCTACCACCAAATTACATTTCAAGCCCATTTAAAAATTTTTTCATTTTGAAACGGTCACACTAAGTTACCTTGCGTTAGCCTTGAACCTGCTATTCTCCTGTCTCAACCTCCCAAGTACAAGGATCACAGGCATGTGACACCACACCCATCTTAAATCTAATTTTTATCAACAACAACAAAATAAAAAAAGGTTACCTTAAACAGATAACTTCCTTAGGTTCAATACAATCTAAACCCTTTGTTAGTTAATCTTAAGAAAATAACTGCTATGATATTATATTCTTCAGGGACTTGGCAGACTCTCCAAGTCTGAAGATAAAACAATTTCATTTGGTTTAAGGTGATATTTTATACATTTAACTAAAAAAACCCACTCGTGTTTTTTTGTTTGTTTGGGTTTTTTTTTTTTTTTTTTTTTTTTGGTGGTACTAGGGGTTGAATCCAGTGGCATTCTACCTCTGAGCTATACCCTCAGCCCTTTTTATTTATTTATTTATTTTTTGAAGTAGGGTCTCTCTAGGTTGTTGAGAGTCTCACTAAGTTGCTGAGAGTCTCACTAAGTTGCTGAGGTTGAGGCTTTTCATCTGCGATCCTACTGTCTCAGCCTCCCAAGTAGCGGGATTACAAGCATATGCCATCATAATAAAATATACCAATATATTTTAAATTTTTTATTTTTAAAAGAATGTATCTATTCCTACTACTTATACATACTAATGAGTTAGTTGGGTTAATTTAAAGGTCATTTTTCTGTTTATGTTTAGTCTGATAGTTTGAATAAATTGCTTACCATTTTCTACGGAGTTTCCGGTTTTGATGAAATACCTTCTTTTGTCCTCAGGCCAATTTTGTCTTTCCTGTAAGTGCTTTGTTATATTCAAATAGGCTTCATCAAGACTCATGGCCATAAAATTGGGATCATAATCAGCAAGTATTTCCTTAACCTTCAAAAGGAACAAAAAAAGGTTTAAATTTTGCTGCCACAGCAAAATCTCCTATCATATATAGCTGGTAAGAAACATTAATATTCTTACTTTGTAACTATAGTAATGATCCAGCAATCAATAGTTCATGGATTAAAGGAATAAATAATTTACTACTGGTGCATATTTGTCAAATTCTCTTTTGTCTTAAAATAGATCATGAAGGCAGAAAACCATGAAATAGCTTCATTTGATGCAACCTCTATGTAGCCACCTATATCTAGATATAGTAAATGATTCAAATAAATCTCAGACAAAGTCATTCTGGTAAGCACAGAAAAAAATGGTTTTAGGTAGCTAGTCAAAAGTAGAAGTGGATGTGTGCCATAGTGGCACATGTTTGTAATCCCAGTACTTGGGAGGCTGAGAAAGGAGGATCACTGGTTTGTAGCCAGACTCAGCAACTTAGTGAGATTCTGTTTCAAAATAAAAGAATAAAATAGGGCTAGAGGTGCATCTCAGAGGTAGAATGCCCTTGAGTTCCATCCCTAGTAACACACACACACACACACACACGTAGAAGTTGGACCGAGAGGATTCTACTCCCTCTCATCTTTTGTGGTAATTTTTGTTCATTTGAAAAGGGAATAACCTTACGTAAAGGTATTATGTTGTTTTGGAAAGTAGGTATATTTCTTTCTTTCTCTTTCTCTCTCTCTCTCTTTTTTTGTGGTACTGGAAATTGAACCTCTGAGCTATATCACCAGTCCTTTTTATTTTTTGTTCTAAAACAGGGTCTCACTAAGTTGCCAAGAGTCTTGCTAAGCTCCTAAGGCTGGTCTTGAACCTGTGATCCTCCTGTCTCAGCCATTCAAGTACTGGGATTACAAGTGTGTGCCACCATACCTGGCTAAGTAGGTATATTTCAGTTAACTATAATATGCACATAAAACTCCACTCAATACACACATTAACATATGTATCCTAAAGGGAAATGAAGCTGTACTATTTATTGGACTTGGAATGGAAAAGGTGAAAAAACATGTAATGCAATTCCATGGTTATATTAAATGATGGAGAAAAGTCTGGAGTTAAATCATGGGATGAAAGAAATACATACAGAGGTTAGAATTATGTTAATATAATCCACAAGTACCTATTATAAGATAATTATATTACATGAAACTCTAAGGTTTTATTGGTTATTGTTTGTTTTGTTTTTTACAACTGAATTATTAAATGTGATTAGAGAATGATTGCTGAATTAATATATATGCTAGAAAACATATTGGCTAAATTATGTTATTTAAAAGCTGGCTATTATATCATTAGAAAACTTTGTTGTCTTACGGAAAGAAGACATTTTGGTTTAGTATAATTAATTATGAGCAGCAAAGCCAAGAGGAATTTTAGAAAATGGTGATAATGGCATAATTTTACTCAGAGACTGCCTTAAGCCTTAAATAGATTTGTTCTTATACAGGAAACCATTTCTATAATATACTCAAATAGAATCTTCCTAGTGAAAATGAAACTCTGAAAAGTCTAGCTGGCAGTCACGTAAGATTCTGAATGAGAAGTACTCCGTTAGAGAAATGGTGAGTACATACTAACTTTCTTTACATAGGATACTGCTATAAGAACTAAAATGGAAATGCTCCAGGTAAAACTCAAGCATTTAAAGCTCTAAGAACAGTTAAAGTTATTTCAATATTTTGGCCAAGGATCTTCCTTAATCTTTCTAACCAAACCAAAATATTAATGTATCTACAATTGATTTCTTACCCTCAAATTAACTAAGTAGATCTTGCTTAAATCTGAAGATTTTTCCAACTTCTGTACATAAACACACTAAGGATAACTAAAACCAATTTAGATTTCATTGTCATACTGTCAAAAGTTTTACTGAGTTAAAGTCAGAATTGAAATCCTTTCTGACAAAGTAATTTGTAGGATTTTTGACTTGTTTAAAGCCTATACTTATGGTTATCATCTATCTTTTAGGAATTTTAGGAATTCAGTAAAAAATATTAATGGTCACCAAATGTAGGCACAAAACACTTGCTTTAACAGACTGTTTTGAAAGAACAAAGAAAATGCTTTAAAAACTTGGGGTGGGGTATCATTTCCAGGGAAAATCAGATGGAATACAAATAAAATGAGTGACTTAAGTTACTTACATGTCTAAATGGTAACAAGTGGCAGGCCGTAGTTTTTAAGTGTTTCCATTCAGACTGTAGTCTTTATTTTAACACACTGAATTTCACTATAACAGTCTAAAAGTGATGAAGCATGCTAATATTTTAATTGAAGAATTAAATTCCAGCACTGGATTATAGGCTAGTTGTTACCAAAAATAGGAAAAACAGCAGTTTTTCACATGAGACATTTTGGAATTTTTGTAAGTAATCAAATCTTTATACTTCAGAGATCCTTTTCAAAGCAACAGATTACCCCCTTTTCTCTGATTATCAGACTCTTAGCCACTAAATGTTCAAGAATCTTCACAAGATTGTGGAGCAAGGAAAGCAGCTGATAAAAATAAGGGAATTTTGTCAGTTTAAAAACACTGATAAAAATTTTACTCAGATGAGACTGAAAGTAATGATGAGTAGATTCTATAAATAATAAATATAAGGTAATTCTAGAAGAAAGTGCGTTTTGCATAGTAAGGAAAAACAGCTAAAGTTAATTTTATGTTATAATTAAGGCTATTCAAAGTTGGGGAGATGAGTTTCCTAAGCAGATGAAAAATACATGCGAAAGCAAAGAACTGGGAAAAAGAATGGTGTACACCAGGTACTATAAACAGCTCAATATCCAATATACAAGCTGAAGAAGTATTTGAAGATGAGACTAAAGGGATAAGCTAAGACCGAATCCTGATGTGCTATGGTATTTGGAGTTGACAAAAAACAAAACAAAACAAAACAAAAAAAAAACAGTGAAAGGATAGAAGTAGGGATGAGACATTAACTTACCTCTTTGCTCACAGCTTTATATTTGTCAAAGTTTGGGGGCACTATAATAAGCTGTGGGCAGAGTCTCTTAGCAATAAATCCTGGCATAGCTGCACGAACACCAAACCTCCTTGCATGATAATTTGAAGTAGACTGAAAGACAATTGACCACAGGGGGGGAAATAAACAAACCTAAATGGACATATTGATCGATGCATTCATAAGACACACATCACTGAGGTGCACTTTCAATTCAAGGACATTTCTTTTATAGGTCACTGTCTTGAGCCATACCTTGACTTTATCCTATCATGGTACTAAAATATCATTACCTTCTCTCACTATTGTCCATATATATATATATATATATATATATATATACACACACACATATACATAGATTTATTTATTTACTTACTTACTTATTTATTTATTGTGCATGGTACTGGGGATTGAACCTAGGGGCATCCTATCTCCGAGCTAAATCCCCAGTCCTATTTTATTTTTTGTTTTGAAACAGGCTCTCCCTAAGTTGCTGAGTACCTCACTAAATTGCTGAGGTTGTCTTTGAACCTATAATCCTCCTGTCTCAGCCTCCTAAATGCTGGGATTATAGGCATGTGCTACCACACCCAGCTGTCCCTATATTTTAATGTGATACTAGGCAGTAAGTAACACTGTGCTAATTGAAAGACTGTTTCATAATGACAGTAACTAAACTCTGTTTATTTTAATGCATACCTGTAATGTAATACATGTCAATGTCCAGATGATAGTAGATTTTGTTATATGAAAGTAATAGTATAGCAAATAGAGTATCTACAAAGTTATACAATAGTATACATGTTACATAAAAGTCACAATATAAAAAGTAATAATATAGTATAATACAATACAGGTTGAGTATCATTTATTCAAAATGCTTGGGGCCAGAAGTATTTCAGTCTTTCAGATTTTGGAATATTTGCATAAATGTTACCAGCTAAGCATCTATTATCTGGACATCTGAAATTCAAAATGCTCCAAACTCTGAAATTTTTGAGCAGGAGGTTTTGAATTTCTATGATTAGTGACGCTTGACCTGTTAGTATGATTTTGGAATTTATGGTTCTTGGAATTTTGGAAATTTTTCATTTAGAAAAAAAAAATCAAAAGTTTATCATGTGGTCAGCCAAATTAAGTCTCCAAAATGAAGTAATTAAAGCTTAAAAACAACTTCAAATTAAATTTTATTTCTCAAAGCTTGAATATATGCTTTTTGGTGAACATACTTTGACTAGGAGATGGAACTAAAAAAGTATGAGAGTAAAAAAGAGAATATTACTTATTATATATATATATATATATGTATATATATATTTTTTAGTACTGGGGATTGAACTCAGGGGCATTCTACCTCCCAGCTACACCCTTAGTCCTATTTTCTATTCTTTATTTTGAAACAGGGCCTCACTAAGTTGCGGAGTGCCTCACTAGGTAGCTGAGGCTGGCCGTGAACCTGGATCCTCCGGTCTCAGCCTCCCGAATGCTGGGATTACAAGGGTGCGCCACCACGTCCGGCTATTCTTTGAACTTTTAAAAGACTACAGGCTCACTTATTATATTCTTGATGCTAATACTTGACAGTAGTCTATGTCAACCTGGTAGATATAGTACCATTTATTTTAAAAATTTTATCATAGCTAGGTGTGGTAGCACATGTCTGTAATCCTAAGTAATGGGATTATAGGCACCCACCACCGCACCAGGCTTTCTTTATGCTTTTGATCTTTCCCTACTTACCAGCATACTCATTGATCCAACAGCAATGGGTTTATCCTTTAATTCAGGATTATCTCTGATTTCCACAGCCGCATAGAAAGCATCCATGTCAACGTGCACTATGGTGTTATTCAAATTTCGGCTCTGTTCTAACTCCATTGCAAATCTGTCAACCTTAATTTTAACATGCTTTAAGGCAACATAATACTGAAACATCATTAATCACAACATTAGTTTAAATTTAGTACATATATGTCTATCTGTACATATATGTCCATTTGTCCATCTGTCCATCCGTCCGTCCATCCATCCATCCATCCATCCATCCATCCATCCATCTGTCCGTCCATGCATCCATGCATCCATGCATCCATCCATCCATCCACCTAATGACCTTTGGGTGTATATTTCATGGTTGCTCACGAATGTTTAATGGTATATAATTTATTGTTGTTTATTAAGACTGGTAATTGTATTTGTTTTAAAAAATGTAGGCACCCTATTCTCAAATATCATTTCTTAACAACTCTTCTTTCTATACCCCCAGGCATACAATAGGAACTTAATAAATATTTATTGAATGAACTATTCCAACTATTTATATCAAATGATTCTACGGCTTTATAAGTTTGGAGAACTTACTATAACTGAAAGTTTCAATTTAGGTAAAATAAATGAATCCCATTTGACTCATGCCTTAAAATAATAACAAAGGAAATGTACAAGAAAAGATTATACCTTTGGCATATATTGTTATACTAAATAGTAATGTATAAACCAAACAGGCTGAAGCAAATGTAAAATGCCCTCTTTAGAATTGCTTTTATAATGCTTTTTTTAAAATTTTTTTATTGGTGCATTGTAATCATATATCTTTGTTAGGTACAAGCTGGTAAAGGCATACATGTACACATTTCTCATTTAACCCCTTCCCAATTCCCGCCTCACTCCCTCCCCCCTTCCTCCTTCTCAAGTTCATTTTAGTGATTGACTTTTATATGTTTGTGAAAGTACATCATGTGCATTACGGTGTCCCCCACCCCTACCATCACCTTTAGTTAAGTCACCTTCTTTGCTCATCTAAAGTTTCTCCTAGAGTCCCACTTTCTCCCTAGCTTCTGCATATTAGGGAAAGCATACAATTTTTTATTTTTTGTGACTGACTAATCTCACTTATATAATGCTAAAATTTGATGTGTGTTAATAGATATAAATAAAATTGAAAACTTAAGTTGTAATTTACTCATGAACTTAAATATATATTAAATATAACAGTGAACAGTATTAATGTTTAAAGAATTTCTGTCTCTTCAGAGAAAACCAATTGTATTGAAAAGAAAGAAGAAAGAGAAATGAAAGTGGGTAGAAATAACCGAAGTGGGTGAGTAAGAAGAGTTTAAGAAGTACACATATTCATTTATGACTTTTGCTTTTTGTGGTTTGCCTCTACTGATGCTAAATACCCAGTTTCCCAGCCTACCCTTAGCTGAGGGTTGCTGTGTGAGAGCTTTGATCTCTGCAACATATAAACAAATTGCTAAGACCATTAAAGTAAAATCATAAGAGAAGAAAGCTATTAAATGAGCAGGAGCACATAAAGACCATGGAACAGTAGATGGTACGTGGTACAAGTTCAAGAAGGGCAACTCAGTGGATAGCGGCACAACAAAGCAATCAAAATCTGAGAGGAAAAACAGCCAACAATAAGCATATGTGGGGTGATTTCTGAAATAAAAGCCACTTCTACCTTGTGGAGATCCTTACATCAAGTTTCCTCAAAGGTGGAGAGCTACCAGGTATAGCGACACATGCCTGTAATCCAGCCACTTGGAGATGGAGGTGAGAGGATCACAAGTTCAAGATCAGCTTGGAGAACTTAGCGAGACTCTGTCTCAAAGTAATTATTTAAAAGGAACTGGGCTATTTAACAGTGGTAGTGCTTGCCTAGCATGCGCAAGACCCTGGGTTCAATCCCTAGTACCTCCACCCCCCCAAACACACACCAAAAAAAAGGGTGAAGAGACACAAAGGTATATAATGTACCCCATACTGGATTTCAGTCTTATCTCCATGCTATAGAATTTTTTTTATGGCTTTCCTTTTTAGAATTGTTGTGACACTAGCTGTAAGGTTAAAACTGTAATTCCTCCCCAAATCACATTTGTCTGTAGTAGTCACAGTGGTCTAGACTCTCCAGAGGATCTGCTCCTGTGTAGCCTGAAGCTCACTGAATGTTTTGAGGTGTGTTGTGCCTTCCTCAGGCTGTTTCTCTGTCTAGAATGCCCTTCCTAGCTGTCACAAGCCTTTAAGGATCAAATCAAATATATCTCTGTAACTTAACTGGATCTCTGTCCTCTGTGCCACAGAATTTAATGTTCCCTTATTTGTTTTCCTGCTCTTACCATGGCATTTATTGTATTAGATACTAAATTGTGAGTACCTTCAGGAGAAAGATCTTATCTGTCTTTAAATCCTTCCCCAAAAGAGAGACAGGAGGGGAGACTGATGAGGGGGATAAAATTTATGCCACTATACTAAAGTTGGTTTAAAAAGAGAAAAAGAAAAAGATTTAAAAAGAGCCAGGTGTGGTGGCACATGCCTGTAATCCCAGTATTTGGGAGGCTAAAACAGAAAGATCACAGGTTTGAGGACAGTATCAGCAAGTAGTGAGATTTTCATCAACCTAGAGAGACCCTGTTTTCAAATAAAAATAGAGTAGGGCTGGAGGTGTAGGTTAGAGGTAGAATGCTCCTAGGCTCAAGGTTCAATTCCCAGTGCTACAAAAAAAAAAAAAAAAGTATTAGAATATCTTTGGAGAAGGCTAACTTCTTTCAGTGAGATACTATATCTATAAATGGAATTTTTCAGTTTTATTCTGATTTATCACTTTCTGATTTAACTGTTTCTTCTAATACTTCTTTTTTTTTTTTTTTTTTTTTTTT